>CAUYSK010058918.1:0-32902 GCA_963575035.1 Avahi laniger | reverse complement strand
CACTTGCCGTGGGTAGCAGCAGCCACCCTGGGCATTGGCACGTCACAGATGTTGAGTGAAATGTAGTTCCTGTCCCTCCCTCTTTGTTCCAGGTCGCCATGGGGATAGCCACCCTGGGTCCCCTCTGGGCTGCCCTCCTGCTCCCTCTCTTGGTGTTTGGGGTCCCCACAGACGAGCCCCCCTCCAGGGAAGCCGTGGCCTCCACCCCCACTGGGGGCTGCCGACGGTGCTGTGACTCCCTGGCCCCCGCCGATGCTGCAGATGTGTCCCCAGCCTCTGCGTCCGCCCTCCCGTATGTCCTGCCTGAGGTCAGGCCCTACATTAATATCACCATCCTGAAGGGTGAGTACCTAGCCCGCCTGGTGGGGCAGGGAGGGCCAGGGGACGGGGACAGGAGAAACCAGCACAGAGAACTGTCCCAGGCCCTTTTCCATGCACACGGTTACTGAGTCCCCACTGTGTGGCAGGACTGTTCTGAAAAGCATTTGCAAAGGATGGCGCGGGAGCAAACCAGGCAAAGATGCCTACGGCCTGGGCTCCGTTCTCATGGGAGTGGGCAATGAGCGATAAACTTATCCCCCAAGTTAACGGGGCGGAATGTTCGCTGGTGATAAATGCCCTGGGAGATGCAAAGGTGGTCGGGGTGAGGGGCATTGAGAGTGCAGGTCTGGGCACAGCGGGTCTGGGCACAGGGTTGCACACCGCCTGGGGGGTGGTCAGCCTGGGCCCGGGGCAGGGTGGGCCTGGAGCGTGTCGGGAGCAGGGCGAGAGAGGCGACAGGGCTCAGACTGTGCAGGGCCTTGTCTTTATCAGCCACAGTCAGGACTCGGGCTCCTCTGAGTGGGGTGGCAGGAGCAGGGGTGGGTTTGAGCAGGGGAGAGACCTGATTGGACCTAGGTTTCAAATGGATCCCTCTCATGTGGTGGGACAAGAGAGGCAGGGGACAGGGCAGGATTACGGAGCCCTGGGGGCAGTCTAGGACAGGGCTGGCTCCCTGCCCTCCCGCACTGGGCAGGAAGCAAATCACTTTCCGTATGGGGGTTGGGAATGGCTGATGGCGGTGGCCAGTCCCTGGGCATCCTCAGCCTCTGTCTTTGCTCTTTGCTCACAGCAGCCCCGTGAGTGTGACACTTTATCATGCCACCCAGTTTGCAGATGGGGAAACTGAGTCTCCCAGGGCAGGAGCTCTCCTGGGGTCACACAGCTGTCAGGGACAGAGCCCAGATTTGTTCCTGAGCTCTCCACAGGGCCACGCCACAGCCCCTCTCCCTCCGGGCTTCTCCGCCAAGGGCCTGTGCCCTCCTTTCTGCCCCTTCCCCACCCATGGTCCTGGGGACCTTGGGGAAGCACAGGACCTTCTAGGCCATGCAGGTGTGTGGCTGCAGCATTGTGACAGGCAGCAGGGAACTGTGTGGGGTCAGGTCCCTCCAGACGTGGGTAGCCACCTGCTTTTCTTGTGTTCAAGGCCAGCGTGGACTAGGGGCCAGGCAGGGTGTGCCTCCCTGGGGACCAGGTGCCACCAGACCCCAGGGCAGGTCAAGGTGGGCTGGACCATGCTGGGTGAACCATCCTGCCTCATGCTCGTGGAGTTTGCAAAGTGCTTTCCCATAGGACACTTTGTGGAGGGCTCACAAATGCCCCTGTGAGGTGGGCACGATCCTCTTCAAAATACAGACAAGAAAACCAGGACCCCGACCATGAAATGCCTGGCTCCTAACCCGGGCTTCTCCCTCAGAAACCCACAGTGCACCCCACCGTGACCCACGTCCTTGCCAGCCTGGCCTCCCGGGGACCACAGTCAGACCCTCCCTGCCAGGCAAGGGGAACAAGCTTGCTCTGGGGACAGACCAGATTCTGAGTGCCACCCCTTCTGTTCCTGAGCTGGGTGTCCCTGGGCAAGTCATTTGACTTTTCTGTGAAGCGGAGATGGTCACGGTTTCTTCTTAGAGGGGTGCGTGGGGAGGCAATGTCTGGCATACAGCAGGTGCTCGATACACGCCAGCTCCCTCTCTGGGCCTGGGCAGGGGCAGAGCCTTCCACAGACAAGTGTGGTGTGGCGACCTCTTTGGCGCAGGCCCAGGTCCTGCCCTGACTTCTCCCCTACTTGTCCCACAGGTGACAAAGGGGACCGAGGCCCACTGGGCACACCAGGGAAGCTGGGCAAGGAGGGTCCCCGGGGGGACCGTGGCCCGCAGGGCAGCAAGGGCTCTAAGGGGCAGGCGGGCAGCCCGGGCGCCCCGTGCCAGACGCACTTCTCGGCCTTCTCGGTGGGCCGCAAGACGGCCCTGCACAGCAGCGAGGGCTTCCAGCCGCTGCTCTTTGACACGGTCTTCGTGAACCCTGACGGGCACTTCGACATGGCCGCCGGCCGCTTTGTTGCCCCCCTGCGTGGCCTCTACTTCTTCAGCCTCAACGTGCACAGCTGGAACTTCAAGGAGACCTACGTGCACGTCGTGCACAACGAGGAGGCGGCGGTCATCCTGTACGCGCAGCCCAGCGACCGCAGCATCATGCAGAGCCAGAGCGTGATGCTGGCCCTGGCGCCCGGCGACCACGTCTGGGTGCGGCTGTTCAAGCGCGAGCGTGAGAACGCTGTCTACAGCGACGACGTCGACACCTACATCACCTTCAGCGGCCACCTCATCAAGCCCGAGGACGACTGAGTGCCTCCAGGTCACCCTCCCAGCGGGGAAGCTCACGGGTGGGTGGCCGTGGGCAGGTCCCGGCCCCTGCAGGGCTCAGTTTGCATCTCTGCAAGCGGGGGGAGGGGGGACAGGTGGTCCCCAAAGACCTGACATTCTGGGGAGGCCCCCCTACTTTCCTTACCGCCATCATCCCTCCCAAACCGTTTCTGCTCCTCTCTCATATTTTGGACCCATTTTAAGAAACTTTCTACCTAAATATTCTAGAACTTTCCCAACCATGTAGCCCAGCACTTCTCACACTTCAGTGTGCACGTGCATCACGCGGGGCTCTTGTTAAAATGCAGATTCTGATTTAGCAGGAGAGGGGCCCAGGATTCCGTGTTTCTAACAAGCTCCTGGGTGACGCTGATGCTATCGGTCTATGAACCACACTTGAGTAACCGCATTCTAGAACTTTCCCAACATCCCAGTACTTTCTGAACATTCTGGAATCTTCCAAACATTCTGGAATTCTCCCATTACTCTAGGACTGCCCCCCCTGCTTTCTCTGCCCCTCCGCCTTCTCTCTGTCTCCTCTGCAGCCACCACTGATTTCCTCACTCACCAAACGCTGAGCGTCTCTGTGCCGGCCCGGAAAGGGTGAGCTAAGGCAGACACGGGCCTGCCCCTGCCCTCAGGGAGCACCTGCCCGGCCCAGGTGGGGAGACAGATGAGTACGTGGAGATTTTACGCAGACGCAGAGAGCACGCAGGGCTCTCCTGGGCAGGTCTGTGTCTGGGTGTCAGGCTCTGCAGGTCTTTCCTAACACACTGCTCCCCGAGGTAGGGGGTATCCCCTTCCCGTTCCTCACCCTCCTCCTGCCCAATGCCCCTCATTAGAGCAAGTCCCAGAGGGGCCTTGGCCAGGTCAAGGGTCCTGTGAGGAGAGGACTCAGGAGTTTGGGACCATTTGGGGGTGGAGGGGGCCCCTGGGGAATGCAGCCCAGACTCCGAGCTCCCCGCACAGCTGGTGTGGTGACCTGTGAGGACTCCTACCCTCCTCACTGGCATCGCCTCCCAGCCTCCTCCCAGGGCTCTGCCAGGGCCTTGCTCAGTCTCTCCTGCCAAAGGTCTCTGAGCCTCAGTTTCCCCAGGACTTCCAGCCACTGTCAGACACAGATGTCTGTCCCTAGGTGCTCTCTGACCCTCCTTGCCCCTCACACCAGCCCAGTGTCCCCAACTCTCCAGGCTTTGTCAAGGTGCTAAGGCCCTGCTGGGCAGGTGCTGCCCACAGAGCCCTCCTCCGGCCTGGTGCGGCCCCACATCAACGGCAGGGGCAAGACGGAAGGCATGAGGCTTTGAGCGCTCCTCAGGCATGGGGACCTGAAGCAGGCAACATTCCGGGTCATTCGGGGGCCTCCTCTGAGCCATGTTGCCCAGAAAGGCACTGGCGGAGGGCGAGGCAAGGAGGGGTCAGCAGGCCTCTGTCTCTTCTCCCTCTCCCAGAGTGGGCGGCCTGGCGGCCCCCAGCCTTCCTCTCCCCCACCCCAGGTGGCCTGACCTTCCCAGGGAGGGGTGGCCGCCACCTATTGGTGCTTCTGCAGACTCCGGGGCAGAGGTTCCCCGGGGGGTGGTCTCTGGTGCTCACAGCCACGGGAGCCGTGGCCACATGGCCAGGTCATCGGAGCAGGACCTGAGCCGGTGCCGGGAAGACTGGTGCTATGACCACCCCGCCTGCCCATGCCCCTCCCTGCTTGTCCAGCGTGATTAAAGGATGCTGTGTCCTCTTGGCGATCCAGACTGGTTCTTTCTGCTCGGGTCCCTTTGCCTACCCTGGGAGGGTGGCTGGTCCCTCTGGGGCCAGACTCTGGGGCTCCAAAGAGAGGGAGGGCAGCCCAGGGCTCCACTCTGTGTGCTCCCCACCCACAAAAAAACCAGTGTCCTCGGTCACTCACACAGCCACTCAGTCTGCTGTGCTGCTCCCTGGCCGTGACCTCGGGCAGGTCCCCACATCTCTGAGCCTCGGTTTCCTGTCTGTAAAATGGGGATGATGATAATCTACCTCATGCGGTGGCTGTGAGGATTGGTAAGGTTGTCTGGTTAGCGCCACATTCACCCTTGAACCAGAACCTATTGAGCACCTACCGTGTGGCACAGAGCCTGCAGCTCAGAGCACCACTCGTCACCCCCCCTCGGAGAACATCCATGGACTGGCGTTCTGGTGAGGCACTCAGAAGTGTCAAACGAACCACAGGCCCTCCCCTGGGGACTCTGTCTCGTGTTTTGTGTTTCTCATCTACAGGAGAACTGTTGGATACTCTCTGCAGCAAAACACACACATTTTACAGTAGAACACCTTGACAGCTCCGTCTCTCTGGTATGTTGACAGTTTCTGACTTTCTAGGTCAGCCTCACGTAAATACGGGGGCTGGCTGGAAAATATCGAGCCATATAATATGAAAAATAGAGACATTTATTGAAGAAGATACCAGGTACGAGAAACATCATGCATAGGACAATGACGCCTCAGTCCCCTTATAAGTGGGCACTTTGGGACCTCACACAGCTCTCCCCGCATCTCTTAACGTCCAGCATGCTCAGGTGCTCTGCTTGTCGCAGGCCTTCCAGAACGTGGATCTCTTTCAACAGACTCTCAACCCTCTTTGAGGCATTTGTGCCACACTTTTATTTGCGCCGCGCTCATTGCATCGTCCCCGAAAGCCTTCTGAATCATCCGAATAGTTTCCACAGGAAATGCTCAAGCTTAACACAAAATGTGATGCAGAGCTGTTGCTCTATCGCATTTAGAATGCGATGGCCACACAGTACGCACGCTCACTCAATGGCGTCTAGCGCCCACTGACCAGTACGGTGACAGCGTCATTGTTCACGCATGCACATCCCGGTCCACGTTCCGTGGCTGCCGGGTTACATGGAGGTGGTGCAAACCGTTCTTGTTATGGTAACAGTGGCTGGATACTTTCCGGACAGCCCTTCGTATGTTTAAAGTGACGTCGGTTCTCCTACTGAGTTGATGGGGCACCCTTCCCTGCTCCGTGTTGTTCCTGCTGTGTCTCACGGCTTTCTGGGCACCGCATGGACAAAGCATGCTGCAAAGAAGCAACCATCCGCACCTGCCCGGGACTCAGCCCAGCCGCAGGGGTGGACACGGGTCTCTGTTTCCTGGGAGCCCCCCTGGCTGCTGAAGGAAGGCTTCTCTACACCCGAGTGCCTCGTGGCTCTCAGTGAAGAGGCTCTTCGCGTGTCAGAGGCCACCCAGGGGAGCCATCCTGCGGCGTGCTTTTGGTCCAGGCTCTGTTTATACATAATTGGCCTAACCAGCCTCAAGCTTGGGCCCTCGGGACAAAGGCTGCCCGGAGTGCCAGCCAGAGCCTTCGTCATGTGCAGCACAAGGACTGCGGTTACTGATTGCTGAGGCAGCAAAGCTTTTCGAACTTCTTGCCAAGTACCTGCAGGAGGATTAAAGTTTGTCCTTTGCAAACTGAAGCCAGAACCGCCAGACATTTCTGGGCCGTATGAATTCAGGCAGCCTTTCCGGTGTCCCATCTGACCCGCTGTGAACCCTTCCTCCAGCACGACTCAGGTGTGGCCCCCGGACTTTCTGGGCCAGCTTTTTGCACTGGATCCCAGATCCTGACTTGGTGGCATAGCCCTGATGGGTGGTAAGAGCCACTAGATCTTTGCGATGGAGCTTCTCTCGACAGGCAAGTTCTTGGTGGGGGTTGGACAAGGGCCCTTGGGAAACTGCTGCCGGGTCTGCGGGGCACAGCGTCCCCCAGGAGGTCTGCAATGCTTAGTCCCGGCGACTTCAGCGAGCTGGTCAAGTGCCCATTAGCCACCTCCAGGGTAATCCCTCCCAGTTATACATATTTTGAAAATGACGTTCCCTCCCTGAAATGTTAGGCGTCAAGAGAGGGGACGGAGAGGAGGGCCAGGACGGGAAGCAGCCCTGGGAAATGAAAAATACCCCAGACGGGGAGTCAGGGGACCTCACCTCCACTTTGCCATTGCTTTGTGGGGTGACCTGGGGCAACTGCAGGGAATAGTAAGGGGGAAAGGGTGACCGGATGGTGACCTGAGTTAGAAACAGGTCAGGTGGCTGGTATACAGACGGCTGAGTTTGGCATGTCCCTGGTGACCTGCTGTTTGAATAGGTGGGCCGGATCCATTCCATGGGCTTGGTAGGGTGAGTCTGGAAGTCCTCAGCCTTCCCGGGAAGGGGATCTGCACAGGAGTTCCTCTGCCACACGGGAGTGTGGGGAAGGGAGTGGAGAATGCTGGTGGGGGGTGATCTTAGAAGGCTTCTTAGTGGAGGAGACATTTGAGAAGGGCCTTGGAGGAGGGACAGGGGTTTGAAAGGCACATGACATGGGGAAAGGGGACAATGGGAGGAGAGGGCTGGAGGTGGCCAGTGCAGCCTATGCCCTGGGCAGCGGGAGAGACCTGCATGTTAGACGCTGTTTGGGAAGGAGGCAGAGCGAGCAGGCAGAACGCTCTGCCCTCGGGCAGGGGGAGCCCGGGCCGCGGAGGGTGAGATGGAGGCAGTGAGGCAGCCTGTGCTGTGGTCCAGGGGAGGACTGGGTGAATGGTGGATGTCATCCTGGAGGAGAAGGTGTGTCCCCGCTGGACTCTGAAGTTGGTGAGAGATTCCGTAGCAGACGGGAGGGAGGAGAGCGGCCAGGTTTGAGGCCGGGGGACGTCCAGCTTGGATAAAGGGTCTACCGGGCTCTGTTACTCCTGCAAGAATTTTCTCTGACAGCAAGAAGTGAGTAGGCCTGGGTGCCAGGAGGCGGCTTCCTGTCCCAGCTCTGCCCAGGAGGTCACCTGCTCGGCTGGAGGACTGAGGATGCTGGGTGACTTGTTCAGGCTCTTTGGGCCCCCACATTGTCCAACTGTAACATCAGATTCAAAATCCTTTTTCTCTTACCCCACTGAGGCTATGAGGGGGTCACTACATTTTCTGAACCCCAAACCAGGGCCTGTCGGGGAGAGGCAATGGGCAGCAAGTGTGAAATCAGTGCCGGTTGTCCCAGAAAACACGAAGTGCACGCTGGAGAAGATTGAGCGGAGGGGTGAGCGCTCAGACTACTGAGTGCATGGTCCACGGGCTCCCCGGAACAGCTCCTGGCTGAGAGCACGACATCATTTTTCCTGTAGCGTGATCGGGGCTTGTCGCTTCCTCTCTGCGAGTCTTGGTTTGCTCCGACCGAGGATCGAGCGTGACGACGTGTCTGTGCACTAGCAGCGTCTGGCACGCAGTGGTGCTCAGACAGCGTTTCCCCGTGAATGACTGTCACTGAGCATGGGCCCTGTCCTCTCCCCTTCTCCTCTGCTCGGCAGGCCCGACACAGTAGCCACACACGCCACGCGTGCGTCTGCAGGAAAGGGAGAAACACAGGCAAGGACTTAACGGGAGCAGAAACAGATGGCAAGAACATTATGGGGGAGGCCAGAGAGGAAGGAGGGATTTCCAGGACACGAGTCGGGAGTGCTCAGGGCTAAGCCGTGTGGCTTCGGAGCAGCTGGCCCCCAAGGCCAGGACGACAGGAGGCTGGGGGTCAGGACCGGGCCAGGGCTGTGGCACGGGGTCAGGATGGGTGGAGGGAGTCGTGGGAGAGGGGTCCAGGCACGAGGCGGCAGCGGGTGATCCCCGGCCGGTCAGCAGCAGGGTGGGCTGGGGGCTCCTGGCGGTGGCTGACCTCCGTCTGGGTGACTGCAACCCAGGCCTGGGGGGCTGAGCTGACCCACAAACTCGGACGGACACGAAATAGACAGTGCTTTATCTCTCCGAGTCAGCTTCATTTCCATGAGGCATTCCCAGCAGCTGAAGTTGAAGAAATGTGATCTGGGCCAGCTGGGATTGCTCCCTGCCACGTTTCCCGCAGCTGCATGTCCGTGCCCCTCCCTGGCAGCGGGGAGGAGCCACCGGGCACTCCCACGTCCATGTGTCATCTGTAGAATTTGGCAACGTCCCAGGAGCTCCGGGCTCGCTCATTCCCGCAGATCCTCCTGGGTCCTTGTGCCTCTGGGGACGCCCGGGTCCTGGCTGCACACACGCTTACCTCACAGATTCCTGGTCTCTCTCAGGGCTCAGCCCGGATGCGGCAGGGGGCCATGTCTTCCCTGGGGTCTCAGCCGCCTTCCTGGGGTTCTGTCCAGGTAGAGGAGAATGGCTCCTCTGAAGCTTAGACGCCCTGCCGACAGGGGTGGGGGGGTTCAACCTGGAGAGGAGGGGACAGGATTGCTGTGGCCAGGAACCCCAGCACTGACCTCTGCGGCCCCCCAGGGGACATCTTGAGCTGCCCCAAGTGCCGGGGGAGGGCACCGTGAGTGCCAGCTCAGCCTTCGTCTCCCCAAGCTTGTGGCTGAGCTCCCGAGGTTTGAAATGTAAGAACTTACTAAAGACTCCCTTTCCTCCTCTGCCTTTTGCTACACTTCGCTCCGTGTTTGTTAGGATGCTTCTGGCTGCAAGGTACACATATTCAACACAAAGCCAAATAAATAAACAAACAAACAAACACACAACCTAAGTCCTGGGTAGGGCGGCTCCTGGGCCTGCTAATCCAGCCGCTCAGCAGCGTCACTAAGGACCCGGAGTGTCCCATGGTATTTCCACTCTGCGTGCTTAGGCCAACAGCTTTGTCCGGAAGGCCAGCTTCCCCCAGGGCCATGGCATGGCAGCCACAAAAGAAAGTGGCTACAGGCCGGGCGTGGTGGCTCACGCCTGTAATCCTAGCACTCTGGGAGGCCGAGGCGGGAGGATCCCTGAAGGTCAGGAGTTCGAGCCTGAGCAAGAGTGAGACCCCCGTCTCTACTAAAAATAGGAAGAAATTATCTGGACAACTAAAAATACATAGAAAAAATTAGCCGGGCATGGTGGCGCATGCCTGTAGTCCCAGCTACTCGGGAGGCTGAGGCAGGAGGACCGCTTGAGCCCAGGAGTTTGAGGTTGCTGTGAGCTAGGCTGACGCCATGGTATTCTAGCCCAGGTGAGAGAGACTCTGTCTCAAAAAAAAAAAAAAAAAAAAGTGGCTACAGGATTGCTGTTCCAGTTCCAGTGCCACATCCAGACGTGACAAGGGACAATGAAAGAGAATGAGAGATTCTTTTGTCTAGCAGCCTCTCCTCACGGCTCATTGGCCAGAACTGGTCACATGACCGTACCTAACCCAATCTCTGGGAAGGAGTATAGGATTATGGGAAGCAAGACTTACCCCTGCACCCTGAGGGGCCGGACCGGACCCCCAAGGAGATCAGAGTCCCACCAGGTTGGGGTTGGGTGGGGAGAAGCTGTCGGGAGTCCGGCAGGCTTGTGTTTCATAAAAGCTCTCAGGCACACTGTCCCCTGACCACAGTGCCGATCAGTCGTCGGCCCTGCCGTTAGGCATCGAGCTCCTGGGGCACCGGGGCTACAGCAGCACCCTTGTCACCGCCTCCGGAGTCCTCCCCAGCTCTCCCACGCAGAGCCGGGCTTCCCTGGGCAGCTCAGCGTGTGGTTAAGGCCAAGGCTGCTAGAGGCACTGCCTGGGTTGACGTCTAACTGAGTAAATCAGGGCAGGTCCACTGAGCTGCTCTGTGCCTCAGTTTCCCCACCTGTAAAATGTGGCTGATAATAACTGTATCTACCCCATAGGGCTGTTATGAGGATTAAGGAGTGAGCACATGTAAAACACTGGCACATCCCAGGCTCTCCAAGTGCTACATCTTATTTTAAGGTGGACACTTTCTCACACTCACTTTACAGAAGGGACTGTGAAGTACAGAGAGACCGATCAATGTCATTCATTCGTGCATCATTTGTTCATGCAGTCAGCGCTTATGGATTGATGACTGTCGTAGGCTTGGCCCTGTGCTAGGCACAGGGGACAGAGTGGTGAATGCAAACCCACTCGGTCCCTGCCCTCCTGTGGCCCACAGTCTGATGGGGGAGGACGGACGTACACGGACAATCACAGCAGGACTTCAGTTCGGGGTGAGTGCTACCCAGGAACCGGGGGAGAAGCGAATTTGGGAGAGGAGGTGGTCAGGGAAGGCCTGTCTGCGGGAGAGGTGGCTCTGCTGAGACCCCGGGATTATGGGGAAAACGGCACAGCAGGCAGGGAGGTGGGAAGCTGAAGGAAGCGCCTGGAGGCAGAGGGAGGCAGGTGCCGCAGGACCTGGGGACCGGATCTTACCTCACGGGCAGCATGGAGGAGTCACAGCCTCTCCCACCCTCCTCCAGGACCTGAGCTATTATTTCTCAGAGCATGGCTGCAGGATGTGACGCCTCCTCCAGCACTCTGGGTGGGTCCCACGGCAGGGCAGGACGCCTTACAGGAGTGAGTGGGGAGCCTTGCGCCTGTGGCCCCACCAGGGGTGTGCCGGGGCCAGCTTGCAGCAGCTCTCGAGAGCGGATCGCATCTTCTCTTCCCAGCCCCGGGTTGGGAGACGGCGCCATGTTATGGTGAAATGCGCATGGCAGCAGTATTTACACCACAGAAATGGGCAGATGTTCCAACTTGCCAATTCCTAGTTACGGTATTTTCGTATTTTTACAAAAGAAGGCCTTCATTAAAAATGCAGCCCCCAGTGGTAGAAAGCCGCCCCCCAGTGCAGTTAGCTCCCTGGTGCTACCATTCGCACAGGGCTGGAGTGCCCAGCCACTCGCGTGTCAGGAGGGGAGTGGGCAGGCTCGGGCGGGGGCTCAGCCCAGTGGGGAGGCACTTTGGGTGTGGCCCCCAGGCTCACAGTGACTTCTCTTTTCCAGGGACCCCTCACTGCTGCCCACCCCCAAACCTCAACCCCTTCCCCACCCTTGGGCCTATGTCTCTATGTCACCCTCCTCACTACTGGATGGGTGATGGCTCCAAGGGAGGCCCCAGCCCCAGCGGGGCCAGCCTGAGTCCCGGTCCTGGGATCTGGGAGGCAGGGCCACAGCTGGGAGCTGATGGGACTGAGCACATTAAGGGTGCAGCCAGGAAGGTGCCAAGGTCCTGGGGCTACCCTGGTTTTTCCCTCCCTGAGGTTTGGTTGGGGCTCTAGCCCCTTGCCCCCATCCCCAACATAACTGTTTTTCTTTAACTTTAGCTAACAGGAGTTGAGTTCTCAACCAAAAAAACCTTAACAAATGTTTACATAGGTCCCTGGAAATGCAGACAACTTACCTGAGAGGGAGCATTAAAGGGGACAGATCATTTCAATTCTGACACCATTAACCAAGCATCCCCCACTAGAGGTAGTGGGACCCAAAAATACCTGGGGCAGGTCAGATCCCCTCAAAGGCCCCGATCTGCAGGAAAACAAGAGAAATACAGCACACTGGCGCCATAAAAGAAGTTTGTATAAGGTGCCAGCGTACTGTGGGTAGCCCAAAGGAGGGAGCAACTGACTCTGCCCATTTGTGTCTGGGTTTTGAAGTCTGAGTAGGAGTTTTCTAGGAGTAAGGGTGAAGAAGAGGGTTGCAGGTAGCATTCTATTCTGTACGTTCTAATCTACAGATCCCATACATATTTTTTGAGAGCAAGTCGAATAGGCTTTTCTCACGTGGAGCTTACAGGCTAGCATGGCAAGGGCACACGCTGGGAATTGTGTGGCACATTTCAGGGAGTTATAAATTGTCTTACGAATTCAGGAGGCATCCCATAGTTTTCAACCTTCTTCCGGTTCTGCCTGGCTCCCTCCTTCCTTCAGATTTTCCTATCACTTTCTCACGAGGTCGACTCTGACCGCCTTGTTTAAAATTGTGCTCCTGATCTATAGCACTTGTCATCTTCTAACATCTCGTGACATTTACTTAGTTCTTGTGGTTATTGTCTGTCTCTGTCTCCCCACACCCCAACCCCGACACTGGACTATAAGCGCTTCACGAGGGCAGGCAGCTCTGCTCTGTTCATTGGTATAGCCCAAGCACCTAGAAAAAGAGCTTGGCACACAGTAGCTACTCAGTTAATATTCTCTGAATGGGGGTGTGCGAGTCCTAGAATTTGGGGAGGTTAAGGGTGCATGTGTGGAGGGGGGGACTGGAATAAAACCCATCCTCATCCGCAACGTGGAGTCCCACCGGCTGGCGGTGCCGTCCTCCACGTGCTCAACTTGCAGCCCCGGAAAGGAGCTCCCAGGATTTCGCAGCATTTCTTTGCGTGTGCTGTGTGTTTACCTTCTCGGTGGTGATGGCTTCATCTCTTTGGAGACCAGCAGTAAAGTCCTAGAAGCAGCAGGAATCTGTGTGTGTCTGTGGAGACAACAAGGAAGGGAACTTGGGGGACAGTGTGTGGCTGGTGCAGAGTCAGGCAGTCGCTCAGTGGGCAGGACCCCAGGCCTGGCCCTCTCAGGACTACGAGGTGGCTGGAGAGGAAAACAGGCCCTCCTCCTCCTCCTCCTCCTCCTCCTCCTCCTCCTCTTCCTCCTCCCCCTGCCAGAGAGAGGGATGGTGGCTCGGGCTCCATCCACCCCAAAGAGGCCAAGCCTGTCATTTTCCCAGCCCCTGGGCGGTGCCGGCTTCGCCTTCGGCAGACGACATCCCTCTGGCGCCGGGGCGGGGGTGGTGCGGTCTGCCTCTGCTCCTGGCCCTGGGCCCCCGCCCGCCCCCAGGGGCCGTAGCTCCTCTTGCCCACACTCTTGCCAGGTCTGGGGGCCGGCAGCCACAACGGGGTGCGTGGCCTGGGGCTCACACCACTGGTAGAACATACCCCGCCCCCTCTTTGAAACAGCACAGCCCTTCTCAGCCGACCTGGGCAAACACCAAACTCCCTGCGGCTGCTTCACCTTTCTTCAGGGCCCTCCTGCTGTGCCTGATCACCCCGAAAGAGTCTTGTCATTCTGTCCATTCACATCCACCTGTCCGTCCGTCCATCTCCCCCGTCATTCCTTCCCTCCATCCCTCCACAATCCTCCCCGGGCTCATCCATCCTTCTTCCATCCGTCCATTTCCCACTCATCCTTATCCTCCCTTCCATGCACGTCACAATTACTGAGCACCTACTGTGCGCCAGGCACATGCTGGGCAGCATAAAGAAACACAGAAATGAATGGGACACAGTCGGGGAGAGAAACCCGTCCTCCGCCAAATACTTAACCCTGTCAAAAGGCAGGGGTGAAATCCAGGAAGGCATCCCAGAGGAGGTGACACCAGGGCCTGTCGGGTAAGGAATCTACCAGAGAAGAAGGCCGAAGGCTGGCCACGTGCAAGGCAGGGGGCTGTATAACCCCATGGGGAGGATGCGGATTACGAGTGATTCTGGAGTTCTGTGTGGCTTGAGGACTGGATGCAGACGGGGAGCCTAGAAGAGGGGGTGCAGGCCCCTGGAAGTTAGGGAGGGCCTGGTAAGCCAGACTGTGGAGGCTTGGGTGGAGTCCCAAGGGCAGTGGGAGCCACCAAAGAGTCAGGTGCAGGGAGTGCTCTGGCTGCAGAGCGAAGGCTGGCGTGGCGGGGTCCTGACCCCAAGCGGGAACCTCTCTGCAAGGGGAGGGCCAGGCCATGGCACTGGGGATGACAGAAGGACACGAGCTGGGGGAATTCTAGGTTTGGTGATAACTGCTATTTCTCCACGTGCCTTGGCCACCTGCTCCGAGCCCTGGCTCCTGCAATTCCCTCTGCCTCGGGCCCTCTCTCTCCCCATCCCTGCCTGTGGAACACTCATCCCCATCCTTCCGGGGCGAGGAAGGACACCAGCCTTCATCAGGCACCGTGTGTGCCGGCTGCCCTGTGCACACCATCTCGTGCCAGCTCCGCAGCAGCTCTATGACGTAGAGATCACGCTCAGATTTCAGATACAGAAACTGAGGCTCAGAGAGGTAAAGGAACTTATCCAAGGTCACACAGCTAGAAAATGGCAAAGCCGGGATAGGGACCCAGCTCTAGCCGCCTTTGCACATTGCCACAGTGTCCACAGCAGCGATGTCACTTCCTCTGGAAGCCTTCCCTTTGCTCCGGCCAAGCCAGGCTCTTTTTTTTTAATCCTTGCGCGTATTTCCAAACAAATGCACGCTCTATGTCTCTCGTCCTCAGTATGACCACATTTGCTAAAGACAAAATTACTTATATAGCCCGAAAATTTTTTTCTGTCTTGTTACGTAATTTAATAAAGTTCAAACAGGTGTAGAATCAAATCACATGTACTTACCCTCATCACGTGCTATCAGGAATGTCCCGAAAATGCAGGGCAATGGTCATCAGACCGACATGCTTCCTTAGTTATGACGGTTTGCGTATTTTTCCTTCGCCCTCGTATTAAGAGAAGGTACTTTGAGTGAGGCAGACCCAAGTCCTGCACGTCCTTGTAACTCCCACGGTGCCCGGCAGGTGTTGCCAGCAGGGACTCAGCAAATCCTTACTGAGTCTGAGTGGTGAAAGGGCGAAGATCCTCCCTCCCTCCCTCCCTCCCTCCCTCCCTCCCTCCCTCCCTCCCTCCCTTCCTTCCTTCCTTCCTTCCTTCCTTCCTTCCTTCCTTCCTTCCTTCCTTCCTTCCTTCCTTTTCTCTTTCAGCAAACACAGTTTGAGCGCCCACATGGCTTTCAGTACCAGAGAAGCCGTGGGACTTCATGGACTTCGCCTGTGACCTTGCGGGGACATAGTCCCGCCAGGAAGACAGCAAATCCTCCCTCCACCGCCCAGCCAGTTAGCAATGTGCTCGGACAGAGCAGGACGGTGTCTGTTTAGATGGTGGGGGTGGTGGTGGCCAGGAAGACCTCCCTGAGAAAGTGACCACAGGCTGAGGCCTGGGGCGGAGGGAACCGGAGCGGGGAAGAGGAGCTGGCGGGCAGCCAGGGGCAGCCGGACGAGGGGAGAAGAAGCCGAGAGGCCGCAGGGCTGGGGGCGAGGGTAGGTTGCAGCAGCAGCGCAGCAGGAAGCCACTGGGGGTTGAAACAGGGATGTGACATCATCTGATCTTCATTTTAAGAGGAAGGGATTGGGACTAAAGCCATGGCAATGGGACTCAGGAGGCCGAGGGATAGAGGCCGAGACCAAGGGTGTCAGTCAGGGCTGGAGTAGAGGACTGTGAGCCCTTGGCACTGGGGCACAGTCCGGCCTGGGGGTGGGGAGGGATGCTGTCACCCAGGGCTGAGGGAAGAGATGCAGGAGGGGCAGAGGGCTGGGCCGGGGGCTGTCTCAAGAATCCCAACCATCAGGGCGAGGAGAAGGAGATGACCCTGTTTCTGATCTGTACCAACTAAGAGGAAGGTGAAAACTTACCTGGGTTAAGTTCCCTTCTCTCAATCTGGGGGTTAGGTGTTATGAGGGGACTTGGGAGGCTGGAGGACAGCGGTCATGCGCCCACCCTGCTGTGTGACCTAAGACTGATAGCTGTCTGTCTCTGGGCCCAGTTCATCATCTGTACAGGGAGGAGCTGGGCCTGAGAGCCTCCAAGGTCCCTTGCAGCTCTGCTGGTCTTGACTTTCTTCTTCTCTGGGCTGCTCTCATGCTGCCTTCCTGGCGTCCAGGGGTCCAGCCTGCTGCCCGCTGTCGTCCTGTGGGCACTTGGGACTCGCAGGGAGGCAGCAGATACTGTCTGGCGTGGGCCACTCTCCTTGCCTGCCCCTGCCCTGCCTCCTGCAGGAGCCTGTGCAGAGGCCGGGGAGGAGCACGCACTGCCCTCTGGTGGCAGCGTCTGGGCCCACCTGTCGCTGTGCCTGCAGCCTTTTAACTAGATTATTCTTAAAGCAGTACTGAGCGCTGCTGCGTGCAAAGTCCTGAGGCCGGCGTGAGATCTGTGGGCAGTCAGGGTAAGGAGGGCGGGCATCCTGCATGTGGCACTCGGAGCTTGGCTCTGTACGTTCTGGGTCCCTCCTGCGTCCTGGTGTCCTCACCTCCACAGTGGGAGCCACAGTCCCACCGAGCTCCTGCCGCGGCGGTGAGGTTAAGTGGCAGAGTGTGAGCAGCGCGTCTCAGCCTTCTCCCGCCTCGGGAAGTGCAGGCTCCGATTGTAACACACGCGGTGCACTCGGACTTCACAAGGGGCGCGCTGCTGTGTGCGTGGATGTGCTGGCTGTGGGCGTCCTCCCGGCAGGGGGTCGCTCAGGTGCTCAGGAGCCCCGTTCCATTGCCGTCCCCTCTGCGCAGTGGGGGGGCCATTTCCAAGGAGCTGGGACATCAAAGGCCTGAGGGTGGGGGCTCTGTCCAGTGCAGCAGAGACCTTGGGCGTGGGGTTTGCGTGGAGGAGGCCGGCCCGTGCACGGCGCGCTGGACGGAACACACCTGTGCGCACAGACGCACGTGCACGCCAGGGACGGAATGCGCCAGCTCCTCTAGGGGGGAATGATTTCCTCATCACAGGGAATTTGGAAGGTCTGGACACCAGGGGTAGGGGACGATGTGGTGGGGACTTGGGCCTCAGATGAGGCTGGACTCGGGACGTCCACAGCTCCAGGCGTCTGCCACAGTGTCCCTCCCGGCTTTGCCCTTCTCTCAGTCCGGCCCCTCTGACTCTGGCCCTGTGCAAAGCTCGAAGCCCCCTCCTCCAGGAAGCCTGCCCTGCAGAGGCAGCTGCGCGGGGGAGAGTGCCCAAACACCCCCCACAAACCCTGGTTGTGGTTACCTAGCATTAGTTCACTGCCCATGTCCCGCCTCTGTAGCTAGGCCTCGGACTCTGCGCCAGCTGGGTCGGGTCGTTGTAGCCACCGTAACTCCCAGCCCAGAGCTGGGATAGTACCGATGCCGGACAAATGCTCTGTGCCGACTGGCAGGAAGCTTTACCGTCTGTGACTGGGGACAAGCGTGATGAGGACTCTCCCTGGAGAGGCCGGGGCCAGAGAAATGGTGGGAAGGCCGGAGTGGGTCTGGATGGCCGGAGCTGCACAGCCAGAGCTGGCCCAGCCATGGTGCGGGGACCTGGAATTTCCGTGGGCACTTTCGTTCCAGGGGCAGCGACAGCCCAGCAGTTGGGAGTTTGTGCTCTAGGACCAGATGGCCTGGGTTCAAATCCCACCCCTGGCACTTGCCACCTGTGTGGCCTTGGGCAAGTTGTTTAACTTTCTTGTGCCTCAGTTTCCTCATCTGTAAAATAGGATAATAAGGGGTCCCAATCTGCAACGGTTGTTGTTAGGATTAAATGAGTTAATACAAGGCTTCTCAAACTTCCCCAAATGCACACATGAATCACTTGGGGATCTGGTTAAATCGCAGATTCTGACTCAGCCAATGTGGGGTGGGGCCTGGGATTCTGCATTTCTGACCTGAGGATGTTGATGCTGTCGGACTTTGAACCACATTCAGCATAGTGAGGAGTGAATAATTACAAAGTGCTTAGAGCAGGGCCTGGCACATAGTAAGGGTGGGGGTAGGGTGGGGTGGGTGGGCAGTGTTAGCTATTCCCTGGCACCTCCCAGAGAAGGCTGTGCTTCTAGAACTTTCTTCCGTGTAGCATTCTGCCCTCTGCATCCCTGGTGGTGCTGCAGTCTCTGATGTCTTTGAGGTGGGCTGTGCTGAGCCTCCTTGGTGGTCTGCGCTCTAGGCCCTGAGGAGGGACAGGTGTCGGGCACAGGCAGCAGGTGATTTCAGGAGAGAGCTACAGAGAGAAACAGGAAGAGGTGCCCCGCAGTGAGAGGGGCTCACCAGGCCCAGGCCCCCGAGTGTCCAGACTTGGTGTGAGCTTCACAGCCTAAACCACACAGCTTGCAGCTCCTCCGCCCCCGCCCCACCTCCCTGCCCCCTCGCCTGTGCAGGAAAGGCACAGGTGACTTCAGAGGGTGCCAGCAGCACCTCTGGGCTGGAACCACAGGCCTGAAGCCAGTGACCACATCCTCTGGATCAAAGCACCCCCACGGCCCCTCGTGCACTGGCCAGGCCTCTTTTGGTCCCCGACCCCCGGCGTGGGGAGGAGTGAGGGTACCTTTGAAGAGGTGCAGGAGGTTGGGGGTGGGCGAAGGGAAGGGGCTGAGGGGCATAGAGGGAGGACTCCGTGCTGAGAGGCTGGGTGGCTGCGTGTCTCTTTCGGCTCTGCTCGCGCACCCTCGTGTGTGAAGCAGGCGATGGTCCCAGGGTTGTTTCTGGGGGTCCCATGTGTGACCTGTCAAAAGCGGTCTGGGGACAGCGAAGCGCCTGCATCCCCGAGGCGCGTGAGCAGGACTCCCGGCCTGCGCCTGCTGTTCGGCTGATCTCCAGAGCAGCCCCCGGCAGCCAGGAGCGAGCTAGTCGCGGTGCTCCTCCAGCCCTGCCCAGAGAGGGTGACAAGCCTGGGGCCCTCCATCCTCTGCTGCTTTCAGGTTTGCTCACGGGTTCCCGGAGGCCTGTGACATCAAAGTCGTGGCTTCAAGCCCATGTGGGGGTGGAGGTGAGCGTCCCTCCCTTCCACTCAGGTAGCAGCCCTGACCCTGCCTGGCCTCCTCCTGAATGGGGGGCCTCGGGGTGGGGGACAAAGCCAGGAGCCCTGCCAAGGGCTGGAAAGAGTCTCTCCTCCCTTGAGGGAGGCAAGGTGCCGCTTTGGATCCCCCAATCAGAGGATGCCTTTCCTAGAAGAGTTTTCAGGATCATCCCACCCACGCGCGTTGTTGTGGGCCGGGGGGCTGGGCGTACTCTGGCTTGCTCAGCATCCATCTCTCTGGTCTCCTGCTGCTTCTGGAAACAGCAGCCTGTTTCCCCTTGGGGATCTACCTTTATGAGTTGGGTGACATCTGGGTGGAGCTGTCAATCAAAGCACCCCACTGTCTCCAGCTGGGAGTGGGGTGAGCATCTCGCACTTTTGGCCACTGAGACTCTGGATTCTGGTGGATGAAGCCAGGAAACGGCTGGAACTTGGTGGCTCAGAGGGCTCCCTGCAGCTGGGCCCTTGCCGCTGGTCGGGAGTGCCTCTCCTGAGGTCTGGGTCTTCAGCATTTCCCAGAACCAGAGAATGCCTCCAGATCTTTCTGTCTAGATATGTTTGGCTCAAGTTGGCCACAGCCTGTTCCTGTGGCCTGTAGCACCAGAGCGGTGATTACTGCAGGGAAATCCATGGGCCTTGTGAGTTGGGGGCACTGTTGGGACTCAAACTCAGGCCTTTGGACTCTCAGTCCAGTGCTCATGACCCTTGGGCGGGGCATCTGGCCTGAGGACAGTGGCGGTACTGAAATGAAGTGGAACTGAGGAGCAGAAATGAGTGTTCTCAGCTTATGGCCTGGTGTTGGGGTGTGGGTGTTGGTGGTTTGCTGCTGGGCAGAGTGTGAGGAGGCGCAGAGAAACTGGGGGGGTGGGGTGGGATGGGGTCAGCCAGGGAGGCTGTCTTTGACCCTCACACATCCCCCGGCCTCTCCCCAGGACCCCTGGCACGTGGTAGGAACTCTGGTCCAGGGTAGAGGGGTGGGGTGCGGCGGTGGTCAGGGGTGCAGGGCCCCCCAGAGAAGGAGGATTTGGTAAACAGAGCATGTGCCTGACCTGGTTCAGACCAGCCAGAGCGGGTCTGTGACTCCGTGTGGTGGAGGATTCACGGTGGGGCCGTCTCTAACTCACTCTGAAAGTGAAACCAGCCACCCACCAAACACGGGGGCCCTGCTAGTTCTGAAAGCCGTGGCAGCCTGTCTCCTTCTCAACCAGCCTCCCAAAGTAGAAACCAGGCGGCAAGACGGATTCAAGGTCAGCCAGCCAGCTGGGGCGTGCACGGGGGGACCATCACCGGGCCCTCCAAGTCAGGCATTCAAGTGGCCCACCAGCAAGACATCTGCTGTGAGCTCAGGGACAGCCTCCCTCCCTTTCCCCCATTTAGGGGACCCCTACCCCACAGTACACCGGGTGGAGGAGGTTTTTATCCTAGATCCTTTGGCACTGCCCCTGAGCTTCCCGTGCTCACACTGGCTACTGGTCCTGCCGTTCAACGCTGATCCCGCTCCAAGGGCCCCGCAGAGGAACCACGGGGCAGGCACACTTCCCCCTGCTGCCCTCTCACTCGATCGGTGGTCATCAGCCTAATTAAAGATAATTTCAAATCTTAAATCTGGGCTAAATGCACGTCCCCTGAGCTTGGCAAGGGCACTCATGCCAGCTAGGAAGGAATTTCAGTTGCAAAATCACATAACCAGCCTGGCTATTGCCATCGGAAAGGAATTATTCAGGATGTTCTGAAGCTCAGGAGTCTCTGGCAGGACCCACGAACTAGGCTTGGGGAGTCTCAGAGAGGGGCTGCCTCTCAGGTGCAGGGACTGCTCAGCTGCCGCCCTCACCAGCCTGCTGGGCGCTGCCCTCCTCCTTCCCACGCCGCTCCCAGTGGGAGAGCTGGGGCCAGGGTGGCCTGGTCACACGCTCACTCTCCCGAACAGAGCTTCCGAGTGGAGATTCCGAGGGGTAGCCGGGTCTCATGCCTGTGCCCCAGATGCAAGGGGGGCTGGAAAGGTGAAGTTTGGGCTCGTTCTTTGGGGGAAAGACTCTTAAAGAAGGAGACCCCTCCAACACGGGAAAGGTTCTCGAAGATTCTGTGAGACCACCACGTAAGAAAAATATCTCAGGACAGCACCTGACAAGAAACATGCCTGACGGAGGGTCCCTTTGTCAGCCCCTGCCCTCAGCGGCACCCTCCCTCTGAAAGTGCCCCTTCCCCACACAGTGGCGGCGTGGTGGCGTTGTTTTGTTGTGTGTTTAAGTTAGAATTAACGGCCAATATTTTACATGGGAGGATTTTGCATTTTTTTAAATCCTGATTTTGGCTTCTCTTGGAAATTCAGGATTTCCTGGCTGCATGGAGCCAACATTCCCATCTGCCAGCCCCCCGTGGATGGAGTCTCCAGTTTGCCGTGGTTGGTCCCCACCCCACCCCCACCCCCGAGGGGGAGAACAGGCCTCGTTCTCCATGACTGCGCCGAGCGGTACTTGTTTCCTTGGCCCCAGCCTTCCGTGTGCCCACCGGGCCTGCCTGGGTGCGACCGACGCCCGGCCGAGTCCCATACACCCGAGCGACACTCCCTCGGCTGTGGAGCAGCTGCCGTGCTTTCGGCTCCACGGGGAGCTGCCGTGACTGCCTCAACCAGCCAGTGACCCGACCCGTCAGACAGTAGGACCTGCCGCGTGTCCCTTGGCCGTGGATGTGAAGTCTTTGATGTTGGGAGGACAAGAGCAGGGTACAGGCCGGGCGCGGTGGCTCACGCCTGTAATCCTAGCTCTCTGGGAGGCCAAGGCGGGCGGATTGTTTGAGCTCAGGAGTTCCAGACCAGCCTGAGCAAGACTGAGACCCCGTCTCTACTAAAAATAGAAAGAAATTAATTGAACAACTAAAAATATATAGAAAAAACTAGCCAGGCGTGGTGGCGCATGCCTGTAGTCCCAGCTACTCAGGAGGCTGAGGCAGGAGGATTGCTTGAGCCCAGGAGTCTGAGGTTGCTGTGAGCTAAGATGATGCCACGGCACTCTAGCCCGGAAAACACAGTGAGACTCTGTCTCAAAAAAAAAAAAAAAAAAAAGAGTAGAGTATACTTTATCTAATTGCTGATTGTCCCAAGACTCGGTTTGGTTCATGCTGTCTTCACAGTGCAGTAGGGGTGGCCCTCGGAGTGTGCCTGCAACCCGTAGGAATAGATGTGATGTCAGGAGAGTGCCGTTTTCAACTTGGCCGAGCACTGTGTGAGCACGCAGGTGGGACAGGCTCGGGCTGCAGGTGCACGGGAGTACGGACAGGTGGCCCCCACACCAGCACACTTCCCTGAGCGCTGCCTAAGGGGGGCCCTTCTCGGTAAATCCTTGTCACTGGCCTGGCACTTCTAGGGGCTTTGGACTAGCCCAGAGCTCCCCTTCCGCAGGCTCAGTTCAGCCCCTTCGCTCGGGAGCGGGGGCCTTCTCCGCATCCTCACTGCGACCTGTTTAAGGATCTACAGATGCAGCTGCTTCTCCTCTCTCGGCCCCGGCCTGTTCGGATTCCTGAGACGGCAACGAAACAGACGTGCCAGGACACGGGGGCAGGGACCAAGAGGCGAAGCAGTTTGTAGTCTCCCTCCATGTGTGCTGTAGGGCAGGTGGTACCCAGCCCTGGCCTGCCTTGCTCCTGACCGCTGCCTGAAACGCACGTCTTTCCTGCTCCGGGGACCTCAGAGTCCCCTGTTTTCTGGGGGTCCAGGGTCACCAGCTCTTGCAGCCAGGCCTGACCGGGGGCACCATTCCAGAGTGGGAGCATGTTTCTGACCCCACTTGGCTGCTCTCCCCCAAGCAGACGCTGTAGACAATGGTGATAGCCAGGCATAACCTTCTTAGAGGGACATTTTTATTTTTTCCGATTCTTTAATAAAAAAAAAAATACTAAGAAAAAAAAAGCAAGGGTTACTTCTTGATAGAGAGGAACTTCTCACAGACACCTTGCAAACATCACACGTCCTCTTTCCTCACGGCAACACCTAGATTGTCTTCTGAGAAAGATCACAGATCTTGGTGAAACCTGCTTAAAAATAAGAAAAAGCAAAGAGAATCCTTTCACCGTAGCTGCTTCCCACGGGAAACGGGGAAACCACTGCGGATGCTGTCACAGGGGCTTTGGGGCTTTCCTCGCTGGCCCCGTAAGGGGACTCTGGCCTGGCAGCGAGGAGACCGGGGTCAGGAGTCGGCCTTGCCACCGACCAGCGTGGTTCCTGTGACAAAATGCTTTCCCCGCCCCGGGCTCTGTTGGCACAGCGAGGTGGTCCCATGGGCCTCATGACTCAGGGACATTTTCAGGGTCCTTGGGCAAGGTTAGAAATAATCGGAGTGGCAGGAGCACTGGTGTTTGGGAAACCCTGGGGGGAGCTCCATCCCCCATAAAGGGTCCCACATTTTTTTATTTTGGTTTTGGTTCTAATTTTATTTATTTTTGCAAGTGGGTATTATATTCCCACGCAACACAGTTCAAATGGTACAAAAGGTTATTCAGGGAAATTTCTCTCCTTCCTCTGCTTCCTGGGTGTCCCGGCTCCCCTCTCTGGAGGACGTGGCTGTCCCCAGTCTCTAGGGACTCCTTCCAGAATGGCTCAGCGCGTGTGCATACCCGTGCATGGACACGCTCACACACACAGCTTCGCAAACGCACGGCACGCGTGCACCCGCGCGCAGACAGGTTGCCCTTCCCCCACGGCCCCTCACGGGCACCCCTGTATGCGCACTCAAGTGGTGGCACGCAACACGCCTTGTTCCGAACTCTGTTTTCTGTCACTTCGCATGGACTTGGGGACTGTTGCATGTCAGGACGTGGAAAGCCACCCGTCCGATGTCGTGGCGGCTACATTGCCTGCCGGGGCGGCAGGTTCCCTGCGTCACTTGTCCCCTGTCTCCTGTTGGTGCACATTTCAGCCACCTCTGGCCTCATGACTGCAGGAGTGACTTTGTACACGCACTTTCTACATGGATCTCTCTGTGTTGATGCGTGTCAGGCGTGAAATTGCTGAGTCACGCACCAGCGATGCTGGTAGATGTCACCAGATTCCCTTCCAGGGAGGTGGTGCCACTCTGAGCCCACGTCAGCAGGGTGACGTGCCCTCACACCCACCTTTGGTGGCAAGCCTTTTGAAACTTCAAACAGACGCTTCCTAGTGTTGTTTTTAATTTGCATTTTCTGGAATCTTCAGGGTATTATGGACTCAGAACCTTTAATTCTTCCTTTTTTCTTTTTCTTCCTTTCCCTGCTTATGGAAACTGTGTGAGGGAATTTTCTAGGTCCTGGCGCAGTGTGGATGAACCGCACGTGGTTCCTGTTCTCCAAGAACTCCTATTGTAGACACAAAAGCAAGGTCAGGACATGAGAAGCCAAATTATGCATAGTATTGCCCTCCGGGCCAGGAACCAAGACTCGCATCTGGGTCACTGGTGAGGCTTGGGGGTGGGACTTTCTCCAGCTGTGGCGGCTACCTGCTGACTTTCGAGAAGGCAAGTCATAGCACCAGGAGAGGTAGGCGGGACACAAGGACTTGTGAGTGGGTGACAGTGTCAGCTGGCTGAGCAAGGAAGGGCGGTGGGGGTGGGGCGGGGGATGGCCAGGAGTTATTGGAGGTCTTTATGATGGCAAAGGACAGGTGGTGGCAGAGACAGTTAATGGTGACCCCCGGCCTGTCCTGGCCTGCCCACGTACCCTCTATTTATAGCTGGGCACATCCCCCAGCCTCCCTTGCAGCTTGGTTGTGACTCAGTCATAGCCAAGGAGATGTATGTTAGAAGGGGCAAGGGCAGTTTTGGGGAAGGGTCCTTAATAGGCAGAGATGTGCCCTCTTTTGCTCCTTCCTCCACCTTCCAGCTGCAGGAACATAGGTGTGATGGGTGGATGTGAGCAGCTTTATTGGCCTGTGAGGAGGCAGGAGAAAGCTATTGAGGATGCTCCAGTGGCAAGACAGATTTAGCTCAGGACCCTGACATCACAAAGCCACCTGCCCTGGACCGCCTGCCTCTGGACTTCTTTGAGGTGAGGGAAACAAAACCTTCTCTTATTTTAGGTCGCTGTTATCTTCTATTCTATTTGGACACACACAGTTGGACTTGATCCTAACTGGGACACTGTGACAGAGTGGAGGGGGTGGCGGCAGCAAGTGGGGTGTGCCCAGGTGGCAGTTTGAGGGGTCTGGGTTAACACAGGCCGGAATGATGACAAGGTCCGAGGGTGGGCCTGAGCAGATCAGAGGATGTTGGGGAGATGGTGCAGGAATCTGGAGGCTACAACATGGATTCTGATTCCCCCTGGACCTGAAGTGGAGCCGGAGGCTGGGAACCAAAGCCAGAGCTCCAGTGGGGGCCAGTGGGGGTCAGTGGGGGGGAGGCACATGTGGTAGATGCCAGGGCCGAGGAGGGCACAGCCCGGCTTGGCCCCTAAAAAAGGCAGCCTTGTGATGGGCAAGGGGAAAAAAGTCACAGTCAGGAAGGGACACCAGGGCCGGAAAACCCCAGCGTGTGCTTGTTACATGGCCCCATGAACGTGGGGTCCTTGGGTAGGGGCCGGGCTCAGTGGTGGCCGAGCTGTGGGCTGTGTCCGTGAAAGCCGAAGGTGCGTGCGGGGCGGTTTGTTCACAGTGGGACTCCGGGAGGACATAGAGGGAGGGACAGGGGGTGCGAAGGAGGAGACGCAGCTGTAGGAACAAGGGTTGGGTGCTGGGAGCAGGGGCCCTGCCAGAGGAGGCTGGGTCCAACCCTGCCCTCCTGAGACCACCGAGGTAAGGCCCCTGCCATCAGGGGAGCTTCTGGATTATGGATCCGGCTGCCTCTGAGAGAATCTGAAGTCCTCTGGGACAGATCCACGTTCTAACCCCGGCTCTGCCACATGTTGGTAGGAGGATGGCTGTGCCTCGGTTTCCCTGCCTGTGAGACTCGAAGGAAGGAGCAGCTCAGCCATATAGACACTGCAGCGTGAGGAGCTTGGCCGGTCAATGAACAGCAGGAAAGCCCGAGCTGGACAGATGGGGACAACGAAGGGGACAGGCTGAGAGGGGCAGGCAGGGCCAGCTCCTGCAGGACTTTTGGGCCAAGATTGAGAGTTTGGATTTATCACAGATGCCCCGGGAACGACTGGAAGGGGCGGTGCAATGACCTGACCTGGGTTTGGGAAAGATAGCTCTGGCTGCTGAGTGGAGAACAGGCTGGAGGGTCAGGAGCTAAAACAGGGAGACCAGGCTGGCAGCCACTGCCGACGAGATCTGAGCAGGGCAGGGGTGGAAGAAAGCAGGTGCACGTCTCTGCACACACCTGCCCGGCACCCAAGAGCCCGGGCCTCCGCCTGCATCCCGCGTCACCTTCCTCAGCTGGTTTCATATCCAGCTCCCGCACGGGGGTGAAGCCCGCCTGCCACCAACTGCTGAAACAAGAGCCCCCAACACCACAGAGGTTTATTTTTCACTCTGTTACAGCCCAGTGTGGACTGAGGGCGGCTTCACCCAACTGTGGCGGGGGAGGGGAGACAGAGGAAGGGGGAGGAAGGGCGAGAGGGACGGGAGTGGGGAAGAGGGAGGAGAGAAAAGAGGACGAAAGGTGAGTTTTTCTAGGTTCGGAAGCAGAATAAATCACTTCCTCCCACATCCCTTTGGCCAGACGCTGTCCCGGGCCCCACCTGACTGTGAGGGTGCCTGGGAAGTGGGGTCCAGCGGATGCGGGGAGGAAAGGGGGCTCGGGGGCTCGGGGACACGTCCGTCCCCACATTCTCTCTCACTCCGCGGTGTGTGTGCCGCTCCTACATGCTGCCACAGCAGTCCGATGCCCCGATGCCCCGCAGAGGATGCCAAGACCGTGCCTGCTCGCGCTCTCCCTGCTCCGCACGGCCCCCTCCCTGCCTTTCCGCCTGGGCCCTTCTGCACGTGCGGGATCCCCCGCCCCCCGCGTGGCTGATGCCGTCCCGTGGACAAAACCGTGCTGAACACGGCTGCTCGGCACAAGCTGGGTCCATGACTTCTGGCTGTGCCAGGGGATGGTTTTCTTCCCTTACATGTATGTGCTTTTACAGTTTTAACTGAATTCATTTATTCGGGGGTAGGAAATAGCTTCGTGCAGTGTGAAAGGGTCTGTAGAGAAAAGCGTCCCTCCTGCCCTTCCTTCTCCGGGGCCACCTCCCTGGGAGAACAGCGTTCCGGGTCTCTTGAGAAGCTTCTGAAAATCCTCTCTGCTTAACAGATCCCGGGTGTGAGTCTCACCGTTGTGGCTGCTGTGCCTGTTACTCTCTCCCGCAGCCGGCAGGCCTCACTCTGGGGGAGGAGGGCAGGGGCATGGGGAAGAACCGGCCTGTACTGCGAGCCTACTATGTGTGGTCACTTTAGGTGCTTAATGAACACCTCAGTGTGCAATCTTCTCGACACAATCCCGGGAAGGAGCTGGCATCTCCTCGTCTTGCAGGTGTGCACGTCGAAGCACAGTGAGGCCAAGGTCAAGGTCACCTAGCTGGCGGCAGCCTCGACCTCAGGTCCCGCATCTCCTGGGCAGCTGTGCCCAGCGCTTCCTCTTCTCCGCTCAGCTCTGGGCTTTGCACAGGGGAGTTGGGCTTGATTCTCTTTTTAGGATCTTCAAGTCTACGTTCTCACATCTGCAGAGCTGCCCTCCCAATTCCCCTCCTGCCGTCCCCTCTCCTCTTCTTGGAAGAGGCAGCAGCTCACAACAAAACCTCTGGGAAGCAGTGCTGTGAAAATCAGGAGGGGAGAAGGCAGCGCTGCTTCTCCTGGGCTCTGGGGATGGAACCTCACAGGGTCCGTGGGCCTGTGACACCGCACATAAATAGATGTGCATTTTTCTACAGAATAATCCATAACTTGTCGTCATTTAAAAAAAAAAGAGCCCTGAGCTGAACTTCCCACCACTCCCCCCAAAAAGAGGGAAAAGGATTAGGAATCATGGCTTGGGAGAAAAAGGAAAGTTCTAGAATATCCAACAAGTGGCTGTTAAATTGTTCCGAAAGCCCAGATAGTCACTTCTGAACGCTAAACTGAGTAAGGGGCTTCCTGGAAGGCTGGGTGAAAAGGGAATCTCTGAGAGACGGTGTGTTGCAGTCTGGGACAGACCTGGGTGTTAGTGGGTGTGTGTGTGTGACCGGATGAAGGTGTCGGCGCTGTGGGGGGGCCTGCGCGAGGTGGGGTGTGGGTGGCGTAGGAGGGGAAGAAGGGCCTGCACCCCTTGGACTCTGTGTGCAGCTAGGCCCCTGTTTGAGAGTGACTGTGTGTGTGTGTGCTGCCGCCCCCAGCGTAGGAGGCAGATCTTTATCTGGCCTCTGGGTGCTTCAGGAGTTTCAGGCTTTCTCACAGCCTGGGCTCACTCCGCCTCCCCAGCCCAGGCCTTGCCCTCCATCCTCTGCACAGGAAGTGGGCCGGCTCCGGGGTTCAGTCTTTGCCGGCCCCAGCCGCTACCTGGGCCATAGCGGAGCGGGCCCTGGGGAGATGGCCGTGGTCCCAGCAGCGGGCAGGACTGGAGAGAGCACGCTGCTGCAGCCCCATGTCTCAGCCAGGTGACTGCCCTGACCTGCCCCCGCCCTGCCCCCCCACCCCGCCAGGGACCCCTGCCTCCCTCCTGGCCCTTGCGGACCGGCCGGGGGGCTGGGAGTGACGGTCACGGGAAGACTCTGGGCTCTGACTCAGTTTCCCCAGCAGTTTCTGCCTGAGCTTCCATCCCCCAAGATCATCCCCCTGGGGATGGGGTGGGCCCAGTCTCTTGGGTCTTGGGGTCCCCAGTCCCAGGCCACCGCTCCTTCCCAGCCGGCCCCGGGGGAGGCTGGGGCTGCTCTGGGCTGAGGGGCTTCCCTGGGGCCTGTGTACTGGGCCCCCAACCCAGAGGAGTGGAGGAGGGGGAGAAGGGCTGGGTGCCCAGAGAGCGTGCAGGAAGTGGACGAGGAGTCGGGAGTCCCCCGATGGCCTCTGAGGAGCAGGGCCCACGCTGGCGCCGGGCAGGGGGAGGGCCCTCTGTGCAGACCGCTCCTTAAGAGGCTTGTGGGGCAAGGGAGAGGGCTCCCCTCTGAGAACTGGCTACGTGGTGAGCTGCGCTGGGAGGTCTCTGGGAGCTCTGGGCTGGCCGCCAGAGCCCGGGTTCGAGTCTGGGTTTGTCCCTTCCTCGGCTGTGTGGCTGACAGGTCAGCAGCGTCTCCTGGCGTTGGGGATGGGAGGGCTGCCTGGAGCTCACGCCCTCTCCTCTCCTGGGGCCGAGACCTCCCACTCTTCAGTGCGTTTGTAGCATCCTGGGGGTGGCGTTCGGCGCTGAGCTATCCCCAAGGGTCCCCTTCCTTCCCCCACAGCCAGGGTCCCACGCCCAGCCGGGGAGGTGCTCCTGGCCTTAAGCAGCCAGAGCTGAGCCTGTGTGTGTGTGTGTGTGTGTGTGTGTGTGTGTGTGTGTGTTGAGGGCGGGGCTGGAGGTGGCCAGAGAGGGTGAGGGGAGATGGGGGGGGCCCTTCGAGTTCAGAGGTCAGGTGGGACGCACCATGGGCCACCGAGCCCCTGCTTCACTGTCCTGCGGCGGCCACCACACTCCCCACGTACCAGCGGGGCCTGCAGACTGCACCGAGCTGGGCTCGAATCCCAGCTCTGCCCCTGTCTAGCCTGGGCCAGAGGCCCGCCGGTGCCTCGGTCTCCTCATCTGACAAAAGGAGCGATAACAGAACCCACTCGGGGGGCTGCTGTGAGGACTACGTGCTGGAATAGCCCCGAAGTGCTCAGCAGCGCCGGGCGCAGGGAGGGCTGTCTTTGTCAGCCGCCCCCAGCCCGGCGTCAGACGACCTGAGCCGGAGCAGCCCCGAGCTTCGCTTTTGGCCTCGATCAAGTGGGATAAGGAGACCCACCGCACGGGGTTGTGGTGGGGACGCGATGGCTTCACAGCCGTGAGGGGCTGGGTGGGTGAGGACCTAGGAGGGCGGGTGCTCAGGCGCAGAGGTCCTGGGCTTCACTCGCTCTCACCTGAGGCTGGGCCTGTCCCTTGCTGTGTGACCCTGAGCAGGTTCCTTAACCTCCCTGAGACTCAGTTTCTCCTTGCAGAATGAGGGTGCAGCCTTGCTGGCTGCTGGGAGCCCCAGCTCTGGCCCTCGGGCGCCCTCTGTACCGCCCTCCTGCTGGCCTTGCCCTCTCTACGCCCCTGCACCCCTTCGGCTGCGGGTGGCAGGAGTGGACTCCAGATGTGCTGTCTCCTGCCCGGCCCCCTCTTTGCTGGGGCCTGTGGTTTGGCCCTAACCTTCCTTTGACCTTGCACTCTCTGCCCCCTACCCTCTTCCTGTCGCCCTGGGGCTCTCTGCCAGGTCCTGTCCTGGGTACGGGGTCATCCTGATGGCTAGGCCCGACCTGGGGCGACATCCTCACAAAGGACTGGCCCCAGGGCAAGGCTTATGCGATGGGGCATGTAAGAGGCATAGGAGGGCCTTGTGGGAGCCCCCTTGTTGGGCTCTGTATTTTCTGGGGTCCCAACCCTGTGCCCTGTGCTATTGGAGGATCCAAAGAAAGGCAACCAGTCCCCAGCCTGGAACCTCGCCTTCCTATGGGGATGGCAGGCCAGGCAGGGCGAGCCCACGGGTGCTCTCTGGGCTCCGCCCGTACCCAGGACAAGCACCGGTCAGCCTCACCCCTGGGCCTGGTGTCTGGGCAGGGTGGAGCCATGTGAGAACGGGCCTTGGGCTGGAATCCCAGCTCTGCCGCCTCCTACTGTGTGTGTGACCCTGGGCGAGTTAGTGACTTGGAGCCTTGGTTCCCTCATCTTGGATGGTAAAAGCACCCACCCCAACTGCTGGGCAGATTAGACAAGCTAGTGTGTGCAGAGCACCTGGCCCGAAGTCTGGCACGGTGAGTATTGTTACCTGGCCATCAGTCCCTGTTTACTGTCCATGAACTGCCACGGGAAGGTGTGTCCGAGGAGGTACGGGGGAGAGGGCGCTGCCTGGGCCCTGGGCAGTCTGCCCTGGCGCACACTCCAGGTCTGCCTCCTACTGGCTGTGTGATCTTGGGCAATGTGCTTCGACTCTTTGTGCCTCGGTTTCCTCATCTGAAAATGGGGCTAATAAGCGTATCTCTACCAGATGTTCTCACTGCTGCATTGAGAGTTTAAACAGAGCCTGGCTTATAGTAACCTGGCCCTGGCTGGTTTGGGATGTGGTTAGGGGCAGCAGGGTAGAGTGGAGGTGAGTTCTAACCCCAGCTCTGTGCTACGTGACCTTGAGCAAGTCTTTCCTGTTTTGGGGTCTCAATGTCCCCGACTGTAGAACAAGGGGTGGGCTTGCTCAGGGAGCCCTTTCAGCTCTGACAGCACGCGGGTCCTCAACTCTCATTCTCTCGGCCATCAGTACCTTCCTGGGACACAACACCTGTCTTGGGAGATGGCAGCCAGGGTGCTGGGCTCCTGCCCCATGCTGGCTCTGACGTCAACTCTGAGAAGTCCCAGTGCCACCCAAACAGCCCTGCTTTTTTTGCAGTACTGGAGGCCTCTGACCACATCTGTTCATTTAACTGCATTTATTGAGCACCCACTGTGTGCCAGGCCCTGTGCGCAGTAGTCTGTGGAGTGAGCACACTGCTGGCCAGCCCTGCTGCTGTCCATAGGGAGGAACGAGGGGCTCAGAGGAGGAGGCCCTCACCCTCCACTGGAGAAATTGGGGGGCTTCATGGGCCTGGAAGGATGGCAGGATGTGTAGAGGGTAAGGAGGGAGATGGACTTGGGAAGGCCGTTGGGAGGACGACCTTGGCTTCCTGGCTGCCAGAGCGCTGGCGTACGTAGACAGGTGGATGCCGCTGTGACAGCGAAGGCTGGAAGGACTGGCTGTCCGGGTCTGGGTCCCAGGGAAGTCTTGAAAGCCAGAATTTAGGCTCTGGTTATAGATGGGCTGCCGCAGGTTTCTGGGTGGGAGGCGGGCTTTGGGAAATGCAGCCAAGTGCCTGCAGAAGAGGCCGTGCCGTCGCCCAGGCTGGAATGGCACTGCGCTGGCCAGGAAAGTGGAGAGGAAGAGACGGCCAGTTGTCATTGGGCTGTCCTGTCTACAGGGCATCCTGGGTGGCTGGGTGTGGGGGCAAAGGGGACAGAGCACAGACACCAGGACAACAAGGGTCAATTGTCCCAGACCCAAGAGTCAGGCGATAGGAGAGTGGGGGTGACCTGGGCTTTCGCTGGGAGTCCCACAGGCCACTGGGAGGGAGGTGTAGGCTCGGGGAGGTGCTGAGTTGGAGAAAGGCCCTTGGAGCCAGGGAGAGACTCGGAGGGAGAAGGGAAGGGGGAGAGAGCCCTGGTAGGGGAGCCTCGGGGACGGAAAGGGGGCAACACCCGGGGGCCTTGGCCACACTTGGGATCAAAGAGCACAGGGTGGGGGGGACATGCCACCCCCTCAGCGCCTCTGGACTCACCTGCTTCTCCCTCTGCCCCCGATTAGGGCCACTGTCGACTAGGGCCACCGTCACCTCTCTCTGGAAGCCCGTCCTCGTCTCCCTGCCTCCCTAGCCCACTCTCCCGGCAGCAGTCCCAGGTCCCATCACCTTCCCAAAGTGACCATCTGCTCACTTTCCCTCTACCCTCCCCGACCCCGCCCAGCTCCTGCAGGGGTGGGGCAGCTGCGCTTCACTGTCGTTTCCCCTGGACAGGTCACGGCCGTGCCTCCCCTTTGGGCTGTGCTGAGTTTCTGTGGTGTGGCTGGAAGCCCTCTGAGAACAGTCTCCGGCAGAGACATCTGTAGTCACTGGGCCTCCCTCGAAGCCCCCACTGGTGGGACAATAGTGGCTTCGCTGAAGTGGGAAGGTGGCTGGCCAGGCGCCAGGGGCTTTGGCAGCAGACATTTCCGGGTGTGGATCTTGGAAAACAGAGACAGGGACGATTGTCTGGGCTGACACCTATAAAAGCACCACCCACGTCCCTGTTTAGCAGATACTCAGGGAAACCTCGGCTCCTTCTGTGAGGCTGGGTTAGGGATTTCGAGTTTCTTTCTCCCCTGGGCAGTAACCTGGGTGGGCTGCCCC
>CAUYSK010058917.1:0-28455 GCA_963575035.1 Avahi laniger | reverse complement strand
AAGCAATCCTACTGCCTCAGCCTCCCAAGTAGCTGGGACTACAGGCATGCGCCACCATGTCCGACTAATTTTTTTTCTATATGTTTTTAGCTGTCCAATTAATTTCTTTCTATTTTTGGTAGAGACGGGGTCTCGCTCTTGGAACTCCTGAGCTCAAACAATCCGCCCACCTCAGCCTCCCAGAATGCTAGGATTATAGGCGTGAGCCACCGCACCCGGCCTTGGGTTGGGATTTTAAGACCAGCTTCAGCAAGAACGAGACCTTGTCTCTACTAAAAATAGTAATAATTAGCTGGATATGGTGGCTTTAAATGGGTATCTTAGAAACGTCATTTATATGTAGATTGATTTTTTTGTAACCTGAAAATTTGTTGTTTTAACTTTTACATTCTTTGTAATTATATATATATATGACCTATTTCTGCCATGCTCATTTTTATTTCCTTTTTACCATTTTTTGTTGCTTTTTCCTCTTTTCCTTTGAATTGAACAGATTTTGTGTATTCTTTTTTCTGTCAACTGTTTTAAAAGACATAAATTCTGTTTGTATTCTTTAATAATTATCTTCAAATTTTTAGCATGTACATTTCATTTAACTAAGCTAATCAGTTTTTTTCTATTTTCCTCTAAACAATGCAATGGCCTTAGATGGCTTTAAATCTAATCTTCCCTTCCTCCCATCTCCCTGGTTATTGTGGTCTGGTGGTTTAGTTCAACATGTATACAGTTCTCCAACCTCCTCCCCACTAAGTAGTCATTACTGTTGTTATTTCTACTTTTCTTTATTTTTTTTCAGTTAAAATTTATTTAGCTTTTCCAATTTCTTGTCTCAACATTGCTTCTTGTCTCTGTGTTCATTTTCTTTATACTGATCATTTTTCCAGTAAAGATCTGGAGTTATAATACTCTCAGTCTTGTGGGTATGTTTTGTTTCATTTTGAAAATGTCTGTATTTCGTGTTACTCTTGGAAGATAAGTTAGCAAGTTAAAGACTTCTAAATAGATATTTTCCCTCAGCATTTTATCAGATAGTTTTCCACTGTTATTTGGCCTCCATTGTTCCTTAGGAGAAATCTCTTTTTGGTCTGTCATTCTTTTTTAGGTAATTTATTTTTTCTCTTGGAGATTTTCTAGATATTTTCTTTCATATTCTGCCTTTGTCATTATGTAACTGTGTCCATGTATAGTCTGTTTTTATATATCCTACTTGGATCTCAGTGTACTCATGTAATCTGAAGATTCATGTCTCTTTTTATATCTAAAGGTTTCTCAGTTGTTTTCTCTACAAATTTATTTTAAAATAATTGTTCAGCATTAACTATGTGTCAGGAATACTTCTGGGTGCTAGAGATATAGGAATGAACGTAAGAGACAAAAGCCCCTGTCTTCATAGTCAGTCCTGCACACTCTATATAGTCTCTCCATTTGGAACAGGCATTGGGCAAATGTTGAACTTTCTCGTTTTATCTTCTATATCTTTCATGTCTTAAGAGAGTTCTCTTCATGTCATATTTCTTTATCTTAACTGCATTATGGATGATTTTTTTCAGTTTTATCTTCCAATTTATTAATTTTTCTTCACCTGTATTTAATCTACTGTTCAACTCGTTCATTGGTTTATTTTTTAAATTTAATGTCTTTTTTGTTTCTAGAATTTCTATTTGGTACTTAATATCTGCCTTTTTTTATATGATCCCTTTACCTTATGATTTCTAATCCTTTTTGTATCTCTTTCAATATTTTCAACATACTTTTCAATTATTTGTTATCTCTACTTTGACTTTTTTAAATGATGATTTGTTTCCTCTTTGGTTTTACATATACATCTCGTACCTGGAGCCTTTTCTATTTTATCTAGGTTTTAGATGATATTTTTTGTTGTTATATTTTTGTTCAGTGTTTTGAAGTGCTTAGATTGGGAGGGGTAATTCCAACTCACTTCATCATGTTGACTTGGTCTTTACTAATTTTAAAGTCTATTTTATTTTGTTATATGTAAAATAGAATACAATTAAGTAAATACATATACATTGGTCTTTGGTCGACCTCATGGTGCAACGGTAGCGCGTCTGACTCCATGTATATACATTGGCTCCTGAATGTGAAATCTGCTGCTACTGAGAGAACGCAGCAGAGAAGAGGCCTGAGTACTACTGTGTGTCAACGCGACCATCACACGGGGACCCTGCACCCTTGGTATGGTGTCTCATTCTCATCTGGCCACATGTTCTCAGTCCAGAAGAGATCTGAATTTCTCCAATATGCTGCTCTATTTCCCAAGTGCTGTCCTGTAGAGTCTCTATAGTAGATTAAAACCTTCTCATGCCCAACTAGCATCCTAACTCACATCTATGTTGAAAAGAAAAAACTCTTGTGAAAAGATTTCTTTTCTCCTTGGTATATGAAGGTAATATTCTCTCTGCTGGGCATGGATATTTACTTGTGTCCCTAGCAGTGCACAGAGGTTTACATTAAGAAATTGATTATTTATTTGTAGTTGACACCATTTCTGGGAATGTTGATCAGTATTAGTGGAGCCTATTTAAAATGTTAGAAGAAGTCTATACAGAGATACTTGCCCATACCCTCTCAAAAAAACCCCGTTCTTTTAAGGAAACCAAATCAGCAATAGTCCTTGGCCTTCTCTGGCCCTCATATCAGCCTTAAGTGACAGTGGAAAAGAAATGGACTTTGGAGTCAGGCAGATCTGGGTTTGAATCCAAGCTTTGCCACTAACTAGATGTGTGGTCTTGGGCAAATTACTTAACTTCTCTGAGGCTAAGTTGTCTTCTCTATAAATCGGTCAGAACAAAGGTTGTTCTGAAGATTGAGATAACTGGAAATAATATGAGCCAAGTGCTTGGCATTTGTTAATGCTCACAAATGTTTGTTTTCTCCCATCATCTCCCCTCCCCTTCTCTGATTCTTCCAAACCAGGACTGTGACTCAGAAGGTCTAATCAGAGAGATTGCTGGGGAGAGGCCATGGTTACATCTCCTAATATCTTATGTTTTCTTGGTAATCAATTTATATTTCTCTTGGGTGAATTTCCTTAAAGCTTTTGGACTACCATTTTTATTTTGCTTCTATACCACCTCTTAATAGCCTATTTCTTTACCATCCCTTAATAGCCACCCCCCAGCCTATTGCTTGACCTTTCTCTAGAATAACTATGATGTTATTTGAAAACCATGTGCCTCTTAACCAGAAATATCTCTTTGCTTAATTTCTTGGTGCTCTGTCCTTAAAGGAGATGAAAACCCTTCACCTCATTATTAAAGGTAACATTTTAAATGCAAAGACCCCAGAGGGAGTATGTAAGGTATAAATATTAGATAGAGCCACCTCTGTGACTAGGTTTTCCCAGGAGGGATCAAGAAGGCCCTGAATGTTTGAGGAGTAGGTGAGGGCAGGGAACCAACAAACAAGAGGTGGCCAGAGGAGATAGAAGAACTGAAGGTATTTCTTGAGAATTACACAAGACCCCAAATCTGCCTGTTTTATAACAATCACTTATCTGGGCCCTGGGGAGTCTGTATTTGGCCCAGAGCATGTTGCTTTTTGCAAGTGTCTTATCAGAATTAATAATAATGATGATAGCTGTGACTATTCTTAAGGAGAGAAAAAGAGCATCATGAAAACAAAACGTAATTGGAATTATGCATGTGCCTCCATATAAATATCTGTGGCTCAGAGCACAAAAATAGTTTTTCCATTGCAGAGCTAAGCCAAGAGTTTCATAGAAGCAGCATTGAGAATCTAATTTAAAACAGTCATGGCTCAGAAATTCAGAGACGGGGCTGAACATTGGCCTCTGTTCATCCCTTTGAATGTTTTTTTCCTAACTCACGGTAGCTCATGTTCAGGGCCAATTTGGAGGGCGGGGAAGATGATAATTGATACAACAAACCTTGTTTTTGTTGGCCTAAGTTTAGCGTTAATGCAACCTAGAGAAATGTTTTCATCCCAAACCTTTACAATGAAGGACCTCTCCTAGTGCAGCTCCAAACCTGTTGCTTGTTTGTGGCTTGAAGTGGGACCTTGTAAATTTTGTGAAAATCCTGGTGCCTTTGTTAGTCTTGGCTTCAGCAGAAGGTTCCTAGTTGGGGTCATTCTAAGTAGTAATAATAACGGTGGTCAGGTGCTCCTGATTTTCAGAAAAATTACCTTGTTAAGAAATGTGATCGGTCTTTCCTGGGAACAGGCTGATAATGTCAGAATCCTGCAATTCCAAAAAGGCTCAAATTTTCCTGTATCAACATTTTCCTCCAATAAGGCAGGAAACTGTTATTTTAGGCTTCCGACGTCATCTTCTTTATCAATTATCTGACTATACAGTCCAAATGAAAATGGCTCTAGACCACACGTGACAGGGTTTAGCCCACTTTAAAGAGCCCCCTGCTTGTTGGGATCTGCCTCCTCCTCACCCACGCATTCCCCTCTCCCGCCAGATGTTCCGATTTAACTGCTCACACGTGTAAGTGCGCACACATGTGCGTCCGCGTGCGCATGCCCTCCCAGCCAAGCACGTGTCCGACCCTGCTGCAAACTCCTACCGCTGTGGCCTGCTTGTCGTCTGTCTTACCAGAGGGGGCGCCGTTCCCCGACTCTCACAGGGGCACTGTACAGGCTACCGGAGTGCTCCCTGCCGATGGGGACACGCAGAATCTCCCCACCTGAGACAGGTGCCGGCTCCTGTATTGGTTTTCTAGTCTGCCTGTGGTCTTCATTCTCCATGTCTATGAATCACCTGGTTCCTTTAAACCCTTCCCTCCTGAACTTTCCTATTTGTCTTGTTTCTGATTTGTTGCCTTGCTTGGACTTGACTTCTCTTTGCTTCCCGGACCCTGACCTTACTTTGTTTATGACTTCTCCACCTCCACCCACTTTGATGTATGTGGCTGGGGCATTTGCTTGCTGCTTACTGAGCAGTTGCTCTGTTTGAGGCTTCCACATATCACAGCTGGTCATGATTCTAAAGCTGATATCACTCTCTGGGGCCACCAAGTCACTGTGAAGAATGATGAGGGTGATGTTGCAGTTCTGCAAAGCTTTGGGGAAATTGCCCCATGCCCTGAGACATGTACATGAGAACAACTCCTTCCCCCTCTTGTATATTTCAGACTTTAAATTTTTTCACTGAATCCTCATTGTCTTTTGGATAAAATCAAACTCCTTAGCATGATGCAGAATGGCTTCCATGACCTTACTCACCTGGTGGCCTCTCCCCGCATCACCTGCATCAACTGCTGGCTCCAGCTGTGTCAGGCTCTGTCCTGCCTTCCTGTGTTTGCACACACTCACCTCTGGGCACGCTGTTCTGCCTGATCAATTCCTATCAACCTTCAGGATTCAGCTCAGAAACTGTTTCAATCCACTGGGACCAGCAGCTCCGTCTCCTCGCCTCCCCCCTCCCCCAGTTACTATTACCACCATGGCTTCTGCCAATCTCCGCTAGGCACCTGGCTTTGGGTCCCCAGAGAACCCCATAATTGGCTTTATCACATTAACACACACTTGAGAATTGTACCTACTAGACAGAGGATGCTCTGAGTGTTGAACTATGACTGTTTTTGACTTGCAGCAGTATGTGGCATAGTTTTAAGAGTGCTCAGTTATTCTTATCGAATGAATGTGTGCATGCATCCAAGAATTAATTCACTCACACACACTGCGCTAGCACACACACCAAGGTGTAGATCCCAATGGGAAGATTACCTCAAATCTTACTGAGAATATTTACAAAGCACATAGTAGGCTCTTAGTGAATTTCTATTAAGTCAAAGAAAAAATGAATGTACATATATACAAACTATGAGAAATTAACCCCAAAATAGAACAAAGGCATAATGTAGTCTTGCTTCTTTTTAACTATTATAGAAAGAATATTGGGCAGGAAAATAAGATTAGATTTCGCATTCATCTTCTTAGCTGTGTTACCCCGAGTGACTCATTTTACCTCTTTGGACTTCTATTTCCTCAAATGAAATGTTAGAAAAGATATTTAATACCCCTCGAACATTCTAGATGCAATCATTATTAGGCCTAAAGTTAAATGACCAGCTGCTTTCCATTAAGTGGCATGAATTTGGGGCTCTCTCATTTTTTTGGCCTCATCATGGAGCGTGTTCATGTCAAGCCCTCAGCACTGGGCAGAGCAGCAAAGCCAAGACAAAAAGATGGACCAGCGTTTTCCCAAAGTGGGGTGGGAAGCCAAGACCTAGTTGTAAAGCACAGGGAGCTAGGGGGCAAGGCCAGGGTGAGACTCCTTGAGTAAGACAGGGGCAGCAGCCAGTGTCCCATGGCAGTGTGAGGTCAAAGCTGGCTGGAGATCACCTGAAAACAAGCCTGGAAGGAGGCTGGGCAGTGTGCTTTCAGGGATATGCTGAAAATGTGCCCTGCTCTCAGGAAAGTCTGCAGAAAGACCCAGAGCAAGTCGTCAGTACCAGCTGTCTTTCTCAAGTTATCTGAAGGATGCGTATATGAAAGATTGTTTAGACTTAATCTGTGTCCCCCAGAGCATAGATGGAAGCCAGGAGAAGTTAATTTGGGGTTAACTGGAGGGAGAAGAGTTTAATCTTGTCCAAATGATAATGAGATGAACTCACAAAGTAATGAGGTCTCCATCACTGGAAGAGTTTACGCAGCAGCTGGATAATTTCCCATCAGGGATGTTGTGTTAGAGATGCCTGAATTGTGAATTGGACTAGTTGGTGTTTAAAGTGTTTTCTGATTCTAAGACAGCCTTTGCTTCTCTTGCCTTCACCAAATCTTGTCTCGGTAAACACTTTCAGATCTCATAGCCTTTCCTTTTGTGATGTGATCTCAGCACACCCTGCGGTTCTGGTGACCAGCCTTTGGGAACTCTTCAGTCTTTGAATGCCCCCCTTAAAGTGAAGCTCCCTGAATGGGACCTCACATGTCAAGATGTGGCCTGGCCAGGGCCTCTCTAGGGACATTGCACAATTTTTACAGGTAGTCGACCTGTTACTTCCTTATCTATTTTCTTGTTCTGAGCTGAGCTGTAAAAACAAACAGCATTGAGCCTCGACTGCTTCTGGTTGTGCTCCTGCCACGTCAGGTGATGGAAGACTTCATTTCCTTCCATTCTATTTTTGTCCGCCAGAGACTCTGGGGTAAATGGTTTAACCTACACACTGACTCTCAGGCTTGGGAGACACTGCACTGGGAACTTCCATGGCTTTTCCATTCTTGCTTTCTTAAGAGCCTCACGCTTTACCCCAAATGCTTGCTTTCTGTCTCTTTCATTTATGTTCCCCTTTCATTTTTCTTTTTCATCTCTTCTTTCTCAACTCTCCATGCCCACTGAATACTACATTTTTACTTGTGCAGTGTTTTTTTTTGTTTTTTTCCCCAAACTCTTTGCCCGCTTGGTATCTTGGTGAATAGGAATGTGGGTGGCTTGTAAGCTCCATTGTGCATATGAAGAAAAATGCCCAGAGAGGTTAAGTGATGCGCTTAATTTACTGGCAGAGCCAAGAGGCCAGAACCCAGCTTTGCTGACTTCCTTCCCAGCCTGTCCTGGAGATCATTCTGTGTTTGCTAATAGCACTGGAGTCCCAAAGAGCATCAAGCTGTTGGCTCTCTGTGTGGTCACTGTACCAAAAGAATTTACCCAGGAAACCATCCTAGGCCACTAGGGACTCATAGTCTGAGACCACACTGAAGTAAATCAACAAGTATAACAAGAGCAATAGGACTTACCAAGTACTTCATATTTTTCAAAGAATTTGTCAAGTCCATCACCTTATATGATGCTCTCCAAAGCCCCTTGAGATAGAAGAGCCCATAGGAGCCTCATTTTGCAGGTGAAGGTCAAGGATGGAGTCCAGGTCCAAGGTGGGTGGATTCTGGTTCCAGGTCCACAAACCCTCTCTGCAGCTATGCTTCAAGAAAACCAGGGAAAAGGAATGAGTTGTTTCCATCTGGTGTCCAAGGTGGTGGAGACCTTGGGGAACACCTAGGGTTCTGGGTTTGGTAGTTGGCCATAGAAGCAGCCTAGTGCCATGTTTGGAAGTGGGAGGTAGGCCAGGGGGTGGGACAGTCTCCAGTTCTCGAGATGAGGCCAGCTCCAGCTTATGTCCAGGTGGGAAGAATGAGGGCAGGCTTGGGGAGTCGGTTGTTCAGATATAGGTGAGCTGGGCAGCGGCCCCCTGGGGAGTAAGGTGGCCTTCTAGGATCTGCTATATACTCTAGGTGGGGATTCTGAAGTGTGGAGAGAAGCCTGCTCTCACCAGATGGGAGTCTTGTTATAATCTTAGGTTATTTGGCCATTCATTCAGCGGGTATTAGCAAGTACCCGCTGAACATAAATAAATCTTTAACATATTTATGATTTTTTAATGAGATTATACATATTAATATATCTCACATATTCTTATCAACGTACATAAACAAACCATGGGAATACATACTATTATCCTCCATTTTATGGATTGGGAAACTGAGGCTCAAAGAGGTTAATTGGTTTGCTCAAAGTCCCACAGTTAGTTAGAAGCTGAGCCCAGCCCAAAATCCAGGTTTTCTGGGTTCTTTCACTGGTGCTTAGAGCTGCTTTCCTCACATCAAGCGGTTCCTAAATTTCAAGGTATATACCTGGAAGAGAAATAGGGCAAAACACCTTCAGAGTTATTGCTCAAGGTTTTACTTTATCTTTATGGGCTGGAAAACCTAAATGCACAGTTGAAATTCAAGTTTTTGTTAAACCTCCCAGTGGGCCTTTGTATGATCGGCATTCACTCTTTCAGTCAACCAAGAACAAGCCTCCTAAAACTTGGAATTAACCTCCGTGCTCTCGTATGTCCTGACCTGCGTCAGGCACCCTAGTTATGTGGCCAAGTGGAACATCACAGCAGGGAGAATAGGTTGGGCTATAGATAGAGGTTTCCTGAGTAAAGTGCTGTGGATGAGAGGCCTGAGGACATAGTGCAGCCACTCTGGGTCCTCCTGCAATGAAGGAAGGTCACTGTCCCAAAGGTCCCTGGGCTAGGGTTTCCGATTGAGCTCAAAGTTCAAGTCCCCTTCCCTACTCTCCATGGCCTGTGCCCTGACCAATGGCCAAGCCCCTCTAAGCCCTGCCCCTCCCTACCTTTGCCCTTGCAATGGGCACGTGAGACTCGACTGCCCCTGGGCCTGGGAATTGGGCCCAAAAGCTGAGCTCGGCTGATCCCTGGAAGGCCTCATTCTGATGCTCAGCACGAGGTCCTGTATGCTGTCCTAACTTCCAGTTGCTGAACCCTCTGTGTGCCTGGGTCTGGGCGGGTACGTTGGTGGAGATCCTGAGCTGTCTGGTGGTGAATTTTTCCCTATCAGAATGTTCTTCTCTTGCTGCCTCTCCTTTTTCTTTTTAGCCAGAAGCAGCTGCTATTCTACACTTTCCTTGGCACAGTTCTTGCCCTGCAGGGAGCATGTGAAAAACTCTGGGATGAGTCAGAACCGGGCTGAAGTATAAGGTACCTCTACCAAACATTTATTGGGCTCCAGGCCCTCAGCCTGTGCCAGGGCTGGGGACCCAGGCATGAATAAGATCCTGTTGCTGTCCTGGGCTTGCTCTCAGCCTGGAGTGGAGACCCAGGGAGACACCCAGTCCACTGTGACAAATGCTATTGTGAGCTCCAACCTGGATTCCTGGCCAGTTGCCAATGTCACCTACTCTGAGGTGTAGTGCCTGGTGCTCTGTGTTTCTACCAGCCTGTCCAGGTCCTGACATCTGCCATGAGGACCTGGCTCTGCTGTCCATGGCTGCACTGCCCACTGCTCCAATGATCTATTGCTACAGAGCAACCACTTCAAAACATTAAAGTTTCCATCCGTGGAGGAATGAATAAACAAAATGTGGTATATCCATCCAGTGGAATATTATTGAGCCTTAAAAAGGAATGAAATTCTGATAGGTGTTTCAACATGGATGAGCCTTGAGACAACGTTGAGATGAGCTAGACACGAGAGGAGAAATACCTTATGATTCCATTTCCAGGAGGTCCTTAGAGCAGTAAAATTTATAGAGACAGAAAGTAGAATGGTGGTTGCATAGGCTGGGGAGAGGGGGACTGGGAAATTATGTTTTATGGGTACAGAGTTTCAGTTTGGGAAGATGAAGAAGTTCTAGGAATGGATAGTGGTGATGGTTACATAACAATGCGAATGTACTTAATGCCACTGAAATGTGCACTGAAATGGTTAAAAGGGTAAATTTATAGTTTACCACAAAAAACATGTAGAGACTTAAAACCACAATTTTATCTTCCCTCATTCTGTACGTTGACTGGGTGGCACTTGGTGTTCCTCATGTAGCCACAGTCTGATGGCAGCTGGGGCTGGACATCTAAGACGGTGCCTCAGAGTGGCGGCTCCACATGGCTTCTCTGTCCAGCAGAGTAGCCTGGGCTTCTTACGTGGAGTCTCAGGCTCTGACAAGCCAGAACAGAAGCCTCTGGGTCATTTAAGGGCTATGGCCAGAATTGTCATGGTGTTACTTCTGCTACATTGTATTGGTCAGAGCAGTCCTAGGGCCTATCCAGATCCAAGAGGAGGAGAGACAGAAACCTGTCTTGATGAAGGAGGGGCAAGGTGACATTTCAGAAGATACTGTTGCACCATCTTTGGAAAACCTCTGGTTTGAAGCTTGATAGCAGGAGTGCAGAAGAGTGTAGGAGAAAGGGGGCTCAGGGAGGCACACGCTTCTCTGTGGACCCCTTCTTAGGAGAATAGATCCTCATAGGTTGTTAGAGTTTGCAGGGACCTTGGAAACCAGTTGCTAGTGGTGACTTGTTCAAACTTACAGATTCAGAGCGAAGCAGGGCTGGAATAAAACCTCCCAAACATCAGCCTCACGGTTCCCAGGCCAAGCAAACAGCTGTGGGGACTTCATCCAGAGGGATCTGTGTGTGTCGTGAGCAGGACTGTGAGGTCTGGTAGAAGGAGGGGTGTGGGGAGAGAGAGAGCCCTGGGTGGTGTCCAGCAGGGACCAGCCATGACCCAGAGACTGGGTCAGCCCTTTGCTCTGCTGGGCCAGATCTGTCAGGAGCTTGTGGGCTTTGCTGGGCAGGGCCGTGCGGAGACACCTGGAATGATCTTGGCCTTAGAAACAGGCTTCGTGAGGAGGGTGGGAGTTACTCATTTAAATTGGACTCAGCTTTGAGAAGGAGGAGGTTAGTCTGCCACAGGCTCAAGCCCCCAGGTTGAAACTTAGAGATCTGTAAGTTTTAATATAGGCAAATGCTGAGAATGTCAGTTGGCAAATCCAATCATTGGCACCCACTTATGCATTTCTAGTCAGACTTTGCTTTAAGTGCAAAATTTTTTGTTAAAGCCTTTGGTGGCCTTTGAAATTCTATAAAATTTGCAAGTGTTTTGTGAGCGCTCCCTGTGGACTTAGAGACATGAATATTATTTTTCTCCAACTGCATTGGAGACTGAGACCTTAAATCAATGCTGATCTTTTATAACTGGTTTGTAAATAGGACCTTAATAAATGATTGTTTAAAGTCTTTCTCTTTTTGGGGGATTGCTCAAATTGCTCACACACGTATTCATGGAATTCCATGGAGGTGGAGAGGACAGAAGTAAACATGCTTTTCTTTGTAATTCAGTAGTTCTTGCCTGTATGTCCACAGTGATGTGGGCATTTCCAGTGAGCCTGGTGGCAAGCAACAGCCTGGGACTGGCCACGGATAAACCAAAATGCGTTTGATTCTGGGGCACGTGCGCCGTCTCGATCATCTCTGATCGAGCAACCTCATCTCTGAGGTTGTCTCTGTGGCTTGTGGTCCAATTTAGGCAGCCAGAAAGGAGAACTGCCATAGTGATGATCATAGTGTGTGTAATTGGATTTTGTGTCTGCTTACTGGGGTGAATAAAGCCAGGTGGGAGAAATTCTTTTACACTGGTGTTAACTGGCATCTGACCCGAATCAACAGAAACATGAGCAGAGGGTGCAATTGTGAGTGGCTGATTTGCTGTCCTGGGTCTTCAACCAAGCAGCTGTCCTCTCCCCATGAAGCCGTCCCTGCTCCTGAGCCAGGGCTGCGTGTGATGCCCATTCCTAACCTCCCAGTGCACGTTAGCAGAGGAGGAAGAGTGCATCGTATCTTTCCTTTGCTGTTTTCTCTGGCCTTTCCTACCAGGTTAGAAGCACCATAGGAGCAGGAGTCTATATAGGTTGAGCATTTCTAATTGAAAAATATGAAATCTGAAATGCTCCAGAGTCTGAACCCTTTTGAATGCTAAGCTGAGGCTCAAAGGAAATGCTCATTGGAGAGTTTCGGATTTTTGATTTTTGGATTAGGAATGCTGAACTGGTAAGTATAATACAGATATTCTAAAATATGAAGCAATCTGAAATTTGAAACACTTCTGGTCCCAAGCATTTCAGATAAGGGATCCTCAATCTGTAGTAATAACAGCCTCTATTTATGATCCCTGCCACGTGCCTGCTATTTTATAGATGTTATTTTAGTATGTGCAAGAACTCGTTAAGGTAACTTAGTTTGCTGGGGTTGCTATAACAAAATATCTTAGACTGGGTAATTTATTAATATAAACAACAGAAACTTATTGCTCACAATTCTGGAGGCTGGGAAGTCCAAGATCAAGGCATGGGCAGATGAGATGTCTGGTGAGGTGTCACAGATGGTGTCTTCTATGTGTCCTTACATTGTGGAAGGGGCGAACAAGTTCCTAAGGCCCTCTTTTATAAGGTTGCTAATCCCATTCATGAGGGCTCTGCCCTTATGACCTAATCACCTCCCAAAGGCCCCACCTCTCGCTACTATCACATTAGGGATTAAGTTGCAACATATGAATTTTGGAGGAGACATTCAGAGCATAGAAGTAATGTTATCCTTGTTTCACACCTGAGGAAACTGAGGCTCAGGGAAGGGAAGTAACTTGCACCATGTCACATGCTAGTCAGTGGCAGAGGTGAGATTCTTTGTGCTGCTTCCGAGACAGGAAGAGTGTGTGGAGTGTGAAGAGGCAGGCTGTTCCTAGGGCTGCCAGAACCAGCAAGGGGATGTGCAATACAAGAATTCATACTATAGCATTTGGCCGGCATTCCCCAAAGCCCAGCATCCAAGGGCAGAGACCCTGGAGGACGCTCCCTGCAGGTGCTGGTCCTGAACTTCTCATCCAGGCCATTCCGATCTGAACAAAGCTTGTTCGGTGTATGGGAAGGAGTTACATTTCAGAGCATTAAATATCCCTTCTGGGCCATTTGGCTACCTGCCTCCTCTCAAAACACTAAAAGCACTTGCATGGTAATTAAGATAAATTACTTGATCAATTTTCATAGCAAAGTGATTGATTTTGGTTATTCCTCCACTAAATGCTTAAGTCTGGAGTAAGATCTTCTTTATAGTTCTTTAAACTTCCAGGATTTTCTGCTCATCTTCAGGAGGGGCAGCAGGCCTGCAGGGGAGAGGGGAAGGACAAGATTTGCATATAGTATTTAAGATGTGTATGTGATCTGAGCCAAACCTCTTTTCCTGCCTTCCTCTGACTTTACCACACATCATTTTCCCGGCTTTCTTTGAGAATTCAGAATCAAAATCCAGGAGTCACCATCTAGTAACCACGGGACCTGCACCCCAGCCCAGCCCTGGGAGCCCCTCGAGGATAACGCCCTTTCTCACTTCTCTCTCTGTGCCTTGCTCTTTCCACTGAAGAGCCCACGGGAACATGAATGCCAGAAGGCGGCCCTGAAAGCAAGCCTTGTTTGCACAGCCTCGTTTGACCAAGGCTTGCTTGTCTGCCTCCTCCTGAAGGCCAGGGGTGGGCTGAATTTTTTGAAGTGTGGGAAGCCTTGGGATCCTCTTTGTGCTGCTTCTGAGACCAGAAGGTAGGTAGAGTGTGAAGAGGCAGGCTGTTACTAGGGCTGCCAGAAACTAGTCCACCCAGGAAGCAACACAGCACCACAGCTGCCTTAAGCAGAGCTGCAAAAATCCAGGAACCTGGGGGCGAGTAAGAGCCCAACCTCTGCCCACAGGCCCCAGCATCCATGCAGAGCGAGCAGGCCACTTGGTCCCTTGCTTCCAGATTGGCAGCCGGCCTCACTGAAATTGCACCTCACCTCTTACCACTGCCCAAATCGGTAAGCTCCAAAGTCTTCCCATATCCATTGTCCCTGCTGTGCAATTTTTCAAGGTCCCGAGAGGAACTTCCCTGTCTTGGTGGTTCCTGCATCCCCTGGTTTTACCTTGGCCTCTCTGGGTGTGTCTTAATTTCTCCCTCCTGTCAAATGACTCAGCCCTCAACTTTGGATGCCCTGGGGCTTTTCCCATTCTCTCCTGCGTTTAGCTCTCTCCTAGCCCTGAAACACCCCAACTCTACATCTCTAGCCTCTGGTTTTCTCTGACGGTCTTGCTTCTTGTGTCTGGCTTCTTGGTGGATGTTTCCACGCAGATGCACCTCAGACCTGAACTGTGTGCGTAAAAACCAGCTCTTTTTCCTGCCTCTCCTATGGCTTTACTAGTCCAAGTGCCTCACTCTCCCTTTTCCTTTGTTTTCTAGATCACATTTGGTGTCCAAGTCCTCTCAAGTTTTCTTATAAAATATTCCTTTATCTTCCCTTTCCTCTATTCTGATTCGGAAGTCAGTACGGTATAGTGGAAAGTGCAGATTTGGGGCCAGAGACAGGGTTCGATTCTTACAGCACCATATTCTGGTTGTGCAACCTCGGGCAAATTGCCACGCTTAAGCCCCTGATTCACTGTTCACAGAGCAGACACATGTAGAAGGGTGCACCATGCTTGCCACACTCCCAGCTCACTGACTTTGATATAGAGCAGGGTTTCTCACTCTTGGTGCTATTGACATTTTGGACTGGAAAATTTTTTGTTGTGGGGTGATGTCTTGTGCATTGTAGGACATTTAGCAGCATCCCTGTCTCTTATCTGCTAGATGCATCTTCCCACCCCCAGTTGTGACACCAAAAATGTCTCTAGATACTGCCAAATGTTCCCTGGGGAGTTAAATTGCTCATGTTTGAGAACCAGTGGTATAGAGCGATGCTGAGTCTTGGGTTGTGGGTAATAGCATGGGCCCAGGTTTTCGGGATTTAACCTTTCAGTCATTAGCCACATGCATGAAGGGCCTACATCACTTCTGATTAGTCTTTTTCTTGATTACTTTTGAAGTCTCCAGGTACTGTGCTGACTTGCTTCATTAAGTAGTGCCTTTCATTTCACAACTCAATTCAGCATACACTGGGATTGCACCTTGTTTTTCTCTTGCCGGAGAATGAAAGACCAATTTACATTGGGGACAGTAACCCCAGGACTCTCACAGGGAACCCTGCAAGCCTGGCACAGCCTGCTGCTTGGGCCCCCCAGCTTATAGCGATGGTGAATGCAGATCCAGGAACCCCACTCTTATAAGCACTACGCTACCGTTTTTTAAGTTCCTACTCTGTGGCATTTTACTGTCATTAACTTACTTGGTCCTTATGAAGTAGGTGCTATTTATTTTCATTTTAAGGATAAGGAAATCAAGGCCAAAGCACGTTAAGCAGCATGCCTCAGAGATATTAAGTAGAGAAACTGCAATGAGAGGCCAGGTGATGTTGGCACGAAAGCCTGTGGCACTAAACCTCTGCTTTCTTGGGTCAGCCTTTGCAGTGGCCAGAGCGCAGGGGCCCATGAAGGAGGAGCTCCTCTTAATTGGGGTTCCCCATCTTGCCACCCACAGGGTCTAAGGATGGAGAGCAGATCTAGAGGCTCAGGCAGATGGCTGGTTGAGAGCATAAGCCCCGGAACTACGTCCAGCATAGGGAAGCCCCCCAATTAAGGTAGTTTCCTTCTTCACAACTCAGACAAAATTTGGTTGTACAGGATGCTGGCTGCTCACTTTCCCTGGAGAGAACAGGCCAAGAGTTCAGTGCCACCCACTCAGATTGCAGGTGAGAGGCTGACCTTTGCCCCATAGTCTGGTCCTTGGCAGGGGGATATTGAGGTCCTCCCCAGGGGCCTGTGAAGGGTAGATGACCAGGTGGAGACATGGGGGTTGGGACAGAGAGTGTGTTGGCCCCGTGGCCCCAGGCAGAGGGCTCACTGGGCATCCTATAGCACTGTAGTGCCCTGTTCCTATGGGGCGGGGGTCTGAGTCCTCCGATGCTGCCTGCCTTGGCCAGGAGAGGCTGGGCCTGGGCGGGAGGGTAGCCTTTAGTGCTGCTGGTCAGAGGGGCAGTGATGAGAGCTGCCAAATGCTGCCGAGGATGCTCTGGGGAAGAGAGCCCTCACGGCTTGCTGAGGTCAAAGGCAGAGTTTGTTCCAGCCACGGCCCATGTGGAAGCTCGTTGGTCCCCTCTTTGGGAAAGCAAGGGCAGGGATGTCCTCATGCGAGGACTGCTGGTGCCCCAGGAAGAGACCCTGTGCCTGCTGCTTGTCCTGAGAGCAGTGCTAAAACCCTGCTACGGGAAGGGTCAAAGAAACTGCTACAGGCCCAGAGCCAATCCTCATGACCATAGCAGGGAGCCTGACAACAGAGTTAAAGGTGCACCGAGTGTTCCCTAGGCCCAGGCACTTTCATCTTTCTCATGCCCTGAAGTGTTCAGAGGCACACCCTCCATGGGGTTCTCAAGGAAAGCTGCCTGTTTCTCCCTCCTTCTAGAGGCCCGCAAGGCCTGCAGGCTCTGGGAAGGATTGCCATGAAGAGACCTGTAAACGCTTTTTAACCGGCATTTCTCAAATGCATTTGACCGTGGGTCTTTTCTCTCCACACCTATTAACTTTTCTCCATTGTGGGAGGTGCTATCTTCAAGGATGTCTTAGTTCAAGCTGCTATCACAAAATACCATAGACTGAGATGCTTATAAACTATGGAAATTTATTTCTTACAGTTCTGGAGGCTGGAAGTCTGAGATCAGGATGCCAGCATGGTTGGCTTCTAGTGAGGGCTCTCTTTCAGGTTGCAAAGATTGTCAATTTCTCATTGTATCCTCACATGGCAGAAAGAGAGTGAGCTAACTCTCTGACCTCCTCTTGTAAGGACACTAATTCCATTCATGAGGGCTCCAACCCCCTGACCTAATCACTTCCCAAAGTCCCCACCTCCGAATCCCATCACATTGGGATTAGGGTTTCAACATATGAATTTTGTGGGGACACAAACATTCAACTCATAACAAAGGAGAATCCCTGAGCAGGGAATCAGGCACAGGGACTAATGCAGGAACTGCATGATTAGATCCCCAAGGAAGTTAGGCAGAATGGAGACACAGTTCTAGAAAATGAGTCATAATAAGTTGACCTGATGCTAAACCAAACTCCAGAGTTAGGGCTCCTTAGTTTCCCCCTAACTAGTGAAAGTACGTGTTCCAAAGACTAGAGGAGACACAGAGGAGAAACAGAAAGGGAGACGAAAAGAAAGGAAGACTAACATATATTGAGTACCTTCTATAAGGCAATTTACATATGAGGTAAATATTAATATCACTATTTTACAGATGAGGAAACTGAGTCTTCTGCTTAGCAAATTTCTGTAGCCTCTATGACAGTGACATAAACATGGTATGAATTCGTAAAAATGTAATGATAATAAGAATAAAATTCTAAAATCAGAATGCCTACCCAATTCCAAATCTCTTCTTTGTTCATGTAAAGACCATTTTCTGGGACTGGCCAGTTTGGGTTGGTATCTGTTCATTCTGCTGTCAAAGATAAACCCAGCTGGACAGTAGTTAAAGTGATGAGAACATGTTTTAATTGTTCATGACTGTTGCAATAGGGAAAAGAGTCCACTGTGCGCTGAAGTCAACTTTGATTTGTACGGAAGCGTTTTGGGTATTTTAGAGAGAGAAAGAGATCAGTAGAGTCAGGGAAGTGAAAACTTACAAAAAAATCAGAAAGACGGGGTTGGTCTACGTGAAACCCATCTGGGTCTGCAAACTGGCATTTATGGAAGTTAGGCTCTTACCTTCCCACCAAATCTGGGAGACAGGGACCCTGTCTTCGGATGTTGATTAAAAGAAACAGTAAATTCTTTAGGCAGCCTTGAGTTTTCCCAGGCAGGCACTTTAAGGAGAGGCTAGCATCATCCTAGGAATGTGGCCTTGAGCTATCAAAAACTATATTAGTGTTTTTTCAAGGCTTTATAGGCTGAAGTTGAAGGGCCTATTCAAGAAGCAGGCTCTGAGCCTGGCTAGAGTTTGATCAAGAGAGAATCCTTGCCACTATTCTCTAAATTTAGGAAATGAACAGATTATTAAAACAAGGTTAAAAAAATAGCCAGGACCCAAATGCATGCTGGAAAAGTGAAGGTTAAATGCCACAGGGGAGGGGCAGGGTTGGAGAGCTGAGCTGGAATCAGTGCTGATAATATTTGAAGGCATGGGTAGATTTTGCTGTGGTTTAATATTTTACAAATGTTATTTCCTGTCACATAGCTGAACTAAATACCACACATGTTTGTGATTGAATATTATGAGCTGCAGAACATAAGTGCTAATAATATGGTTCGTGCAGCCTGTGGGGCATTTCTCCCACGACCTAAGATGAGAGTAAATCTTTTTCATTTTCCTTAAGGTTTTGTGTTATCTTATGATTCCTTTTTGTCTCAAACTTTGAGTTTTCCTTTTAAAGGGAAAAATTTTATAGAAGCGATATTTTAAACACTGTTGTAGCAAACCTTTAAGAAAATTCTTCATGCATGCGTTTTTACACACTGGTCTGTCCTCGACTTTGGCTTTGTTTCCAGGATATACATTCTGGAACAGCAGTGAGGGTAACGAGATTGCAGACCTCCAACCACACAAAACAAGAATGAGGCTTTGCAAAGGCAGCTCCCGTCTAGTTACAGTGTTGCTCTTGAGAAGCCTGGCGCTATGGGGAGTCTGAGAATTCCTTATTTGGGGAACAGCCAATGAAACCACGCTGATACTGACATTAAGACATTCTTTCTCTAGATTATGCAGCATTGTTACAGAGCAGAAAAGTCACAGGCATAAAGGAGTCAATTCAGCCCTCTGCAAAGGGGAGGGTGTCCTGGGAGTCCAGATGTGTTCCTGAGGCTTGAGTAGGAATAGGCGAGAGGGACAGTTTGGTCGGGGCTGCTACTAGAAGGCTACTGATAGATGTTGGTGATGTGTTCCTGAGTGCTGCTGGATACCTTCTCAGCATCAGTCCTCTGCTGACATCTGACAGGTTCAGAGAAGCCAGACATTAGGGACCATATTGGAGGGTGTTTTTCTCCACAGATACACACCAAAGAGGACACAAAATCTTCAGCTGCAAATGACCTGAAATGCTCCTTCACCAAGCAAATGCATCTAATCTGATCTCTACAATCTGCAGGAGAAAGTAGAACTTCATATTTACATTTCATTTGAAAAGCAAAGGAAAACTGCAAAGAACAGCAGAAGTAGACCCTTGGGAAGAGAGGTGGGTGGGGAGATGGTATGGGAGAGGACTTTGCAGGCAGTTACACAAAGCTTGGATAATTGGGCGATATACCAAGATTGCCACTGGAAGAGAGGGGGGGCCTAAATATATTTGTTAGACAATTCTGAGAAATTGTTCATCACTAAGGGTAGGCTGGCCAGCTGATGCATTCAAGAAGGGGCAGGAAATAGGGCAGGCTGAGTTATGAAAGCTATTCTCAGAAATGACCCAAATTGATACTGACCTGTTGTTGTGCTTGAGCAACCTTGGGGAAAAGTTCCTAGAGCATGCTTTTCCCACAGTTTGATGTCCAAAGGGCAGATACATGTGGTGGGCTCGGTGGAAAACCAGGCTCTTCTCAGGTGAGAATAGAATAGCATCCTTCCAATTTAGGGAATTCCTGGCTCTAGGAATTGTTGGCTATACCCTGGTGCTGTTTTCTTATTGAAGGTTCGGGTGGTAGAAAGTGCTCAGAAAGGTCAGGACACCTGACACCAGTAAGTCATTGAATCTCTCTCTAGACCTCTGGGGTGGTGGACTTTGGGATCAGACAGACCTGGTCACAGTCTAGGTTCTGCCTCTTTCTTGCTAGGCAATGTTAGGCAAATAGCTTAACCCCTCTGTACTTTATTTTCCTCTTCTACAAAATGATGATGGTATTACCTGATGAGGTCATCAGTGTTAAATGAGATCACGCACATATAGCCCTTTGCATACCATGTGCACACAGTATTTGATAAATGTTTGTTGGTGTGGTTAATTGAACAGAATACCTCCAATGTCGTCCTAACTCTAAAATTCAGTGATTCTTTGAACTGGGGAGGAAAGTATAGAGATAGACTTTATGCCAAAGTGAAAAGACTATTTAAAATTATTCGGTTGAAAATTTATTGAACTATGTGATTTGTGTCAGGCATTTGTAGGCATTGTGAAAAATGCCCTAATGAGTGAGGCATGATCCTTCCTTGAAAACACTTCACTCCGACTCTCCAAAGAATGTATGAATTTTTCCTATGATACCTTGAAAGTTTTTATCCCTAAATTCTTTTTGGTGAGACCATTTTTCCATACTATTGCTTCTTATTGATAATGCTTGCTGTGAGTAATTTGCAGTTTTATCACAGGTTGGGTATCCCTTATCCGAAATACTTTCACCAGAGGTGTTTGGATTTTGGATATATATATATTTTTATTTTGGAATATTTTCATTCTCAAGTCTAAAATGCTCCAAAAAGCATTTCCTTTGTATGTCGTGTTGACATGTAAAAAGTTTTGAATTTTGGAGCATTTCAGATTTTGGATTTTTGGATTAGGAATACTTGACCTGTATTAATATTTAAGGTATTGCTGTTTGTGAAAGATTTATTTTTAAACAATTTAGAGTCAACTCATGATAATCTCCATCGTACTCTTACAGAAATTCCAATATGATTTCTTTTGCAAGAGAAGTTGTAGGAACTGTAGGAATTGTGTAGGAATTGTGTAGGAATTGTACGTGTAGCTTTTGTTCATGTTTGCTGTGGCCCCACACCCTCCTATTGTGGACCCACAATTTAGAATGGTGGGGACAATTAATTATTTTAGGGTTTCCCTAAATATGGGGATTGTTAAACTCTGGGTACATCCAAGAGCATTGCTAGGCTTCTGATTTCCATCTGTCACACGTGCTGAGGTGTAAGGCTGAAAACCACTGTTTTCCAGTGTGAATACATATGTGTGTCTACTTTTAATTTGTTCTTGAATTCAGTGCTTTGAAAACAGCTGAAAAAAAATGTCTAATAGGCTTAAGAGGAAGTCAAACTTCCCTGGAAACCTTCAAACCTCAGAAATCGATTTCTAGAAATTTCCACCATAATACACTTTCCTTTTCTACCTGTCTCTCATTCATAGTCTTGGTCTCTTGCCCTAGCTCTGAATTTTGTGTGGAATTGTCTTCTAGGGGTTTACAGGATAATGCAGATTCACCGAAAGCAGAGCTCTGAAAGGTTTGGGGCACGCAGGGTGGAATGGAATCCGCAGCTGAGGAAAACGCCAGGGAATCAGCCTGGAAGAATCTTTGTTTCAGAGGAAGTCAGCTGGGGAATCGGTGCTGGGACTCCTGGGTTCCCAGCTCTGCAGTCACTGGATTCTAGACCTTGGGGAAAGTGTGCAGAAGCTGTAGCCTGCTCCGGATAGTCATGAAGTTCGCATGAGATCTTGCCCATGAAAGGGCCCTCTGGGAGGCACGGGTACATATCTTGACCAACCCTCCTTGCAATGCAGGAAAAAACCAAACCAAAACAAAATGAACCCAAGGTTAAATAGATGCTGCTGCTTGAATGCTTTTGGATTCCAATGTCTTGAAGCAGGTGGGGAGAAGTGGCATAGGACTGAAGGAAGATGCATCTGGACTTCTCTGAGCCTTTTCCTCCTCCTTGGCTTCTGACAGACCAAGGCCTGGACAGGGAGTGGCCCCCTTTCCCTGTGAGAGGATTAGGAGGAAGGAAAGGGAAGGAAGCCTTGATGGAATTGGTCCTAGTTGTTGACTTTGGGCCAACTGACTAGTGGGGGCTCTGAGACTAGAATCAAAAGGTGAGATCATATAGAGGCAGGGGGTGAAAGAGGTAAGAGAAATGGAAATGAGTAAAAAGGATTGATAACAAAAGGCAGCAAGGATAGAAGAGGGGAGAAAGAGGAGCACAGTGGGAGACAAGCCTATACTTGACCACGGGGAGCCAGAGCCTAAGCTGCTGATTCCAGAACAGCCTCCAACTCCTGCCTTTTAAGCAGAGACAAAGGTTTGGGTTCCTACTGGGCACAATACAAAATTCTGTTTGGTTGAATTAAACTCATATCACATTTGCCAAGTGCCTCCCATGGAAGAGTCCTGCATGGGGGTTGGGGGATAGAGAGGAGGGAATAGGGGTGCATTTTATATAGATTTTGGGTTCAAGGTGGAAGATTTTTTGCAAGGTGGGCTTTAAAAAAAACTCAGGGCCACTTACAAAGTAATGAAGTTGATTTCTTTTGTCTTGCTTATGGAAATCAGTTTTTATCTCTAAATAAGCCAAAACTGAAGAAACCAACACCACTTTCCCAAATTTCAAAGCTACCAAGGGAAAAGTGATGAGGCAAAATGTTTGGCATAGGTCAGAATAGGATTCAGTCTGGAGCTGAATTATTTCTTCTCTTGGTCTTCTTTTGTTTTTTTTTTAATAAACCCAACTAAAGTAAATATTATTATGATCTCTTACCCTATCTGAGCAGTTATTTTTGCTGGATTCCTTCTGAACAGGGTGAGATGGGGGTGGATCAAGAGATACTGCTGCTGATTTCCTGCCTCTGGGCCTCCTGGCAGGTCCCATTGAAGCCCTGCTCTGATGGAAAGCGCTTTGTGGTGACTTCAGCCTAAGGGCAGTGACAGTGAAATGGCCTCCAGAGAGCCAGCCAGCCTGGGCTGCTGCTCCACCGTGTGTTTTTGTGCCCTCAGGAATGTGTGGATGCAGCAAATGACAACGCTGCTGCTCTCTGTCCCTGGTGGAGCCCCAGGCCCCCTCGCTCTTTGTGTTGGCTCTTTTCCAAGCTTGAATGATCCCATTGGTTGAACCGTCATTATCCACAAGGGGAGGCGAAAAGGCAGGCTGGAGGGAGAAAAATAGGCCTTTCCCATGGGCATTATTCCAGCAGGTTCTGAGTTTTCACATCAGTGGATCTCATGAAGTTTTGTCAGTTTGAACATTTGGTTAAAAATCCCAGCACCAAGGCCCGTGTACTTAGTGGTAATACAATTTCTGCTTTTGAAAAAATTTTCCATTGGATGTCAATCACTGTAAAATTGTCTTAGGGCTGGAAGGATTCCAGAGATCATTCTAGTATAATCACAGACTGTCTGGAGAGGCTGTGCACACAGCTAGTGAGTGGCAGAGCAGTGCCAGCATTCAGGTGACCCGAGCCCTGTGTCAGTGCTGTGGTCTGTGTAGTTCATTGCCTCTGGTGTCGTTAGAATAATTTTGCTAATTTATGTTGTATCAGATTGGGCTGAATGGCTTGTGTTCAAATCTTGATTTTTCCACACCTAGGTATATACTCAAGGGAAATGATCACACAAAACTTATACACAAATATTCATAGTGGTAGTATTTAAAATAGCTAAAAGTGGAAACAAGCCAAATGTCTATCAGCAATGAATAGATAAACAAAATATGATATATCCACATAATGGAATATTATCCAGCTAGAAAAAGGAATGAAGCACTGATACATTCTACAACATGGATGAATCTTGAAAACATTAAACTAAGTGAATGAAGGCAGCCAAAACAGGCCATATATTGTATAATTCCATTTATATGAAATGTCTAGATTAGGCAAATTCATGAAGAAAGAAAGCATAGTGGTTTCCAAGGCCTGGAGGAAAGGGAGAATGGGGTACAGGGTTTATTTTGGGGGTGATAAGAATGTTCTGGAATGAGTTGTGATGTGCGCACAACTCTGTTATATACTAAAAATCACTGAGTTGTACACTTTTCTTAAAAGGGTAAATTTTACGGTGTTTCAATTATATCTCAATAAAGCCATTACAAAATATGATTCTGGTTCTACCTCTTACTGGCTGGATGACTTTAGGCAATGAACTTAAACCCAAGTAGTCTCAGCTGTGAAACAGGAATCACGGGGTCATTTTGATAAATGAGATCGTGAATTTGAAAATGTTTCAATTGTAGACTGTGCACATTTTTGGGCTGTCACTGGGTTATAAATTTATTGGGTTTTGAAAATCTTCTCCTCCTGTATTTTCCATACCACTAACAAGATCTGGCTACATAGTAATCACTCAAATAAAGATTTATTGAATTGATTCAAAAGCATTACAGTTTTTTCAATTGTGGTAAAAAAAAATCTCACATGAGATCTACACTTTTGTAAATTTATAAGTATTCTAAGTATATAGTACAATATTATTAACTATATGCACACATTATTGTACAGCAGATTTCTACAGCTTTTTCATCTTGCATGAGTGAAACTCTGTACTCACTGAACAGTAACTCCCCATTTGATTGCCAGCCCTTGACAATCATCGTTTTACTTTTTGCTCTGTTAGTCTCACTACTTTAGTGAGACTTCATGTAAGTGGAGTCATGTAGTATTTGTCTTTCTTTGGTTTATTTCACTTAGCATAATGTGCTCAAGGTTCATCTATGTTGTAACATATTAGATTTCTTAAAAATGAATTTCCTTCTTTTTTAAGACTGAATAATATTCCATTGTATGCATATACCACATTTTCTTTATCCATTCATCCATCAGTGGACATTTAGGTTGTTTCTGTCTGGTGGCTATTGTGAATAATGGTGCAATGAATACGGGAATGCAAATACCTCTTCAACATTCTTTTTTCAGTTCTTTTGGTTAAATACCCAGAAGTGGGATTGTTTGATCATATGGTAATACCATTTTTAATTTTGTGAGGAATCTCCATACTGTTTTCCATAGTGGCTACACCATTTTACATTCCCACCAACAGTGTACAAGGGTTCAAATTTCTCACAATCCTGCCAATATTTGTTATTTTCCTGTTTTTTTTTCAAATAATGGCTATTCTAACAGGTGTGAGGTGATATCTCACTGTGGTTTTGATTTGCATTTCTCTCATGATCAGTGGTGTTGAGCATCTTTTCATATATACCTTTTGGCCATTTGTATGTCTTTTTGGAGAAATGTCTATTCAGGTCCTCTGCCTGATTTTTATTTCCTTGCTATTGTTTGAGTTCCTTACATATTTTGGATATTATCAGATATACGGTTTGCAAATACTTTCTCCTATTCTGTATATCGCCTTTTTACTGTGTTGATTGTTTCCTTTGCTGTGCAGACGCTTTTTAGTTTGATATAGTCCCACTTATTTTAGCTTTTGTTGCCTGTGCTTAGGTGTCACATACAAGAAATCATTGCAGGGCGGGCGCGGTGGCTCACGCCTGTAATCCTAGCCGTGGCGGGTGGATTATTTGAGCTCAGGAGTTCGAGACCAGCCTGAGCAAAAACAAGACCCTTTCTCTACTAAAAATAGAAAGAAATTATTTGGACAGCTAAAAATATGTAGAAAAAATTAGCCAGGTATGGTGGTGCATGCTTGTAGTCCCAGCTACTTGGGAGGCTGAGGAAGGAGGATCCCTTGAGCCCAGGAATTTGAGGTTGCTGTGAGCTAGGCTGATGTCACGGCACTATAGCCTGGGCAACAAAGTGAGACTCCTGTCTCAAAAAAAAAAAAAAAAGAGAAATAAGAAATCATTGCCAAGACCAATGTCATGAAGATGTTCTGCTATGTTTTCTTCCAGGAGTTTTATAATTTCAGGCCTTATGTTTAAGTTTTTTGTGCATTTTGAGTTGAGGTTTGTGTATGGTGTAAGATAAGGGTCAAATTTCATTCTTTTGCATGTGGATATCCAGCTTTTCCCAACACCATTAGGAAGGGACTATCTTTTTCCTGTTGTATGATCTTGGCACTCTGGTTGAGGATCATTTGACCACATATTTGACTGTGGATTTGTTTCTGGGCTCTGTATTGTGTTCCATTCATCAATTTGTCTGTCTTTATTCCAGTTGCCATACTGTTTTGATTACCATAGCTTTGTAATATATTTTGAAATAAAAAAGTGTGAGGCCTCCAGTTTTGTTCTTCTTTCCCAAGTTGGCTATTTGGGGTCCTTTGTGGTTCCATATGAATTATAAGATTTTTATTTTATTTTATTTTGGAGAAAAATGCCATTGGTGTTTCTATAGGAATTACATTGAGTCTGTAGATTGCTTTGGGTAGTGTGGACATTTTAGCAATATTGAGTCTTCCAATCCATGAACAGGGGATGTCTTTATACTTACTTGTGTCTTTTTAAATTTTTTCAGTGATGTTTTGCAGTTTTCAGAGTACAAGTCTTTTGTCTTCTGGCTTATGTTTATGACAGTATTTTATTCCTTTTGGTGTTATTGTAAATGGGATTGTTTTCTTAATTTCCTTTTTTGGTTAATTTTTTGTTAGTGTACAGAAACAAAACTGATTTTTATATGTTGATTTATGTCTTACAATTTTGCTGAATTTATTTATTAATCCTAATAGATTTGTGTGTATGTGTGTGTGTGTGTGTGTGTGTGTGATCTTCAGGGTTTTCTACATATAAGATCATGTCATCTGTAAACAGAGATACTTTTACTTCTTTCTTTTTTATTTGGATGCCTTTTATTTATTTATTTTTTCTTGCCTAATTGCCTTAGCTAGGAATTCTAGTATTATGTTGGAAATGGCAGGAGTGGGTATCTTTGCCTTGTTTCTAATCTTAGAGGAAATCTTTCAAGCTTTCACCATTAAGTATGATGTTAGCTGTGGATTTTTCATATATAGAAATTGTATTCAGGTAATTTCCTTTTATTCATAGTTTGTTGAGTGTTTTTTGTCATGAAAGGGTGCTGAATTTTTTCAAATGCTTTTTCTGCATTTATTGAGATAGTTTTATGAATTTTATTCCTTATTCTGTTAACATAATGTATCACATTGATTGATTTACATATGTTGAACCATACTTGCATTCCAGGGATAAATCTTGCTAGCTCATGGTATAGGAATCTTTTAATGTGCTGTTGAATTTTGTTTGCTAGTATTTTGTTGAAGATTTTTGCATTTATATCGATTGGGGGATACTGGCCTGTAGTTTTCTTTTCTTGTAACATCTTTGTATGGCTTCGGTATCTGGGCGATGCTGTCATAAAATGAGTTTAGACGTTTTCCCTCCTCTTGAGTTTTTTGGAAGAGTTTGAAAAGGATTAATGTTAATTCTTTGAATGTTTGGTAGAATTCAGCTGTGAAGCCAGGATGGTCCTGAGATTTTCTTTGTTGCAGGTTTTTGATTACTAATTCAATCTCTTTACTAGTTATAGATCTGTTCCTATTTTCTATTTTTTTTTATGATTCAGTTTTGATAGATTCTATGTTTCTAGGAATTTATCCATTTCTTCTAAGTTATCCAATTTGTTGGTATATAATTGTTCACAGTAGTCCCTTATAATCCTTTTTATTTCTGTGGCATCAGTTATAATGACTCTCAGTTTCATTGTTTTTTTTTTTTATTATTTTTCTATTCTCTGTTTCATTTATTTTTACTCTAGTCTTTATTATTTCTTTCCTTCTGCTAACTTGGCTTGTTTCTCTTTTTCTAGTTCCTTAAAGTATAAGGTTAGAGGTTTTTTTTTTTTGTTTGTTTTGTTTTTGAGGTCTTTTTTTCTTTTAGGCTTTTAGGCAAAAAAAGCCTAAATAAATGTTCACTCAACTATAAACTTTTCCCTTAGTACTGCTTTTTTTGCATCCCATAAGTTTTGGTATGCTGTGTTTTCATTTTCATCTGTCTCAAGGTACCTTCTAATTTCCTTTTTTATTTCTTCTTTGACTCATTGGTTGTTCAAGCATATTTTGTTTAAATTTCACATATTTGTGAATTTTTCAGTTTTCATTCTGCTATTGATTTCTAGTTTTATTCCAGCATGGTTAGGAAAGATACTTGTATGATTTCAATCTTCTTAAATTTGTTCAGACTTGTTCTGTGTGCACTTGGGAAGAATATATGTTCTGCTGCTGTTGGATAGAATGTTCTGTACATGTATGATTGGGCCATTTGGTCTATGGTGTGGTTCAAGTCCTCTGTTTCTTTATTGGTCTTCTGTCTTGATGTTCTATTATTGAAATTAAGGTATTGAAATCTCATACTATTATTGCATGAGTATTTATTTCTTCCTTCAGTTTTGTCAATGTTTGCTTCATATATTTGGGTGCTCTGATGTTGGGTTCACATTTATTTATAATTGTTATATATCTTCCTGGTGAATTAACCCTTTTCTTAAAATATCCTTCTTTGTTTCTTGTGACAGTTTTTGACTTAAAGTTTATTTTGTCTGACATAAATATGGTCACCTCTGGTCTCTTTTTTTTTTTTTTGAGACAGAGTCTCACTTTGTTGCCCGGGCTAGAGTGAGTGCCGTGGCGTCAGCCTAGCTCACAGCAACCTCAAACTCCTGGGCTCAAGCAATCCTTCTGCCT
>CAUYSK010058916.1:0-40885 GCA_963575035.1 Avahi laniger | reverse complement strand
TAATTTCTTTCTATTTTTGGTAGAGATGGGGTCTCGCTCTTGCTCAGGCTGGTCTCGAACTCCTGAGCTCAGAACGATCCGCCCACCTCGGCCTCCCAGAGTGCTAGGATTACAGGCGTGAGCCACCGCGCCCGGCCCAGGAACTTTATTTTATGCCTTGATTTATGGTGTTGGTTTATCCTGATTTCTCCCTTTCAATGTACAAAATCATTTTGTTGTTCTTTGTGATAATCAATGCCAGTTTACTTTAAGGGTCCAAAGAAAGATAGACAAAAGATAGGTTTATGTTGAATTGATTGAGATGAATTTGGGAAAAAAGCAATTGCTTATAGGCTACAGATAATGAATCAGAAAGATTTTTCATGACAGAAAAGAAGAAGATTTCTGACAGAGGACAGAAATGATGTGTCCAGTTATAGCTAGTACCGGTAGTAACTTGTTAGGAGATTAGCTATCAACCGTGGAGCAGGTGTCATCATTTGTATATCCACATGAAGGAATTGGGTAATTTAAGGAAGGAAGGATGACTGAGTCAGAGCCTTCAGAGTTGTTAGTTACTTGGCAAGAGTGAATCTATGACTTCCTGAAAACATGCCTCCTGGATCGATGCGGCCCGTTGAAGTTGAGCAACTGCCCTTTGTTTGGTGATTGATCCCTTTCCTTAGCGACATGGTATCACCTTAGAATATCTGTTTGTTTTTGTTCTCCCTCCCACTCACTCTTTAGTAGTGTATTTCAAACATACAGACAAGAATAGAAAATAATGAAATAATCAGTAATGTACTCACCATCAAGTTTTAATAAATAATAATATTCTGCCATATTTGCTCTAGATCATTTTCAAAAAGTCAGACATTACAGATATGGATGAGTCCCCTTGATCTCCTCTCATTTTCCTCCCTTCCTCCAAAGAGGTAACAACTGCGATGAATTTAGTGTTTTTCTTTCTTTTGAATGTTTTTATACTTTCACTACATATTTTTTGCAGCCATTGACATAAGTATTATACAGTATTACTTGTAGGTTTGAAACTTTATATAAATGGTCTCATATGTGTTGTATTGTTTTGTAGATTTTTTTGTGGCTAATTTTCAAATTATATACACTTTGTTTCACATAGTTTTATTCACTCATTTGTCCTGTTGGATGCTATTCCATTATGAATATTAACATATTATATATTCATTTTCCTGTTGATGGTCATATAAGTTATTTCCAATTTTTTTTGTTACGGTTAACAATGCTACAGTAAACATTGTACATTTCTTCTGCATGTATGGAAAGCTTTAGGGTGTTTAGCTGAAAGCGGAATTGCAGATTTGATTTCCAAAGTGGTGGTGATTCCTCTTAGAATAGTAAATGAGCATTTTCCTTTCTTCTTGATCTCACCAACCCTTGATACTGTCAGACCTTATTTTTCTCAGTCAGAGCAGGTAAGATGGTGTTGTATTGTGACATTTTAATTTGCATTTTGCTGATTAACTGTGAGTTTAGGCATCTTTAATAACTTTACCGGCTATTCGGGTTTTCACTTTAGTAAATTTCCTGATCATATAAATTGAGAATATTTCAAATTGTATTCTTGTTTGTTAAAGGTAGACAAAAGAGTCTTGTTGAGACAAATCTTAAGTATTGATAATTATCTTTAATGCATTTACTCAGAGTGTATAAGTTATATATAATATATATCAATGACAAAAATGAACTTAAAAGGAGAAAACCACTTAATAAATATGTCCTAAACCTTATCACTTTATTCCTTGGGTGGAAAACATGTCCAGGGAAGTGGGTACTTTGCTCGTTACTTAATATCTGGTATATCTCTATTTGTTTGAATGATTAGGAAGGTGCTGATTTCACATGCTGAAATTATTAGGCAAATATAACGAGCTAGGAGATAGTGTACACAGCTTGATTTTCATGAGAGAGGACAGCAGTTTGGGTGACGGGGTGAGGAAATGAAGTGCTAACATGAGGGAGGCTGTTGGGTCAAAAGACCAGCGTACAGATGCAGTTAATTATGTGCCTATGCCTAAAATGGTAAAAATAGATATTATTTGCTTGGGGAATTCCTCCAATACTTTCTAATTCATAATATAGTGAAGCACTTTGTCTATTAGTGTTGAAAATCTTTGCTTTATGTCTATCTCAAGAACTCATCCGAGGGAAATTTTTGACACCTCAGTAATATATCCCTTGGAATCTGATTATAAAAATGATTAGAAGAGGAGATCATTTAGCTGAGAAATTGCAGTTTTCCTGAAGCATTCAGCTGCCCTTTTCTAAACAGTTTTCCTATTAGTGTGTGAACAATGGTGGTGCTATAAATATTTGTTGTCTACCGTGGTTGACTGAATGTGTGGTTAGCTTGATGCTCTTTTTCACTTGCATTTAATGGGGATAGAGCTATCTAATTATGTCCTTCCTACAACAATATACAACCTACTGACTTGTTCACTTAATGTCTTGTCTGTTGAATGTGACCCAGATGTCCTGAACTCTCCCACTGGCTCTAGGCCGGGAAGATCTCTGGCCCCTGTTTCTCACACAGGGGTTCCATCATCCCATAGTTGCAGCAAGTATCTGTGTCTGGTATCTCCCCTACTTCTTTTATGTCACTGTTTAACCTCCAGGTTGTGCTATTCTGTTCTGTGAATATTGCCATATTATTTATCAGTGTCCCAGTCTGTAGTGAGGTCATTTGGCACATGAATTAATAAAACACCAGTAGGGTCTGGGTTTTCAAGTCTTGACTCTCTGAAACATTGTTTTAAAATGAAATATTTCATATGTATTTTGGCTACCCAAATCAGTAGGCTAAAAAGTCTTATCTGTATTGTCTGCCATTTTCTTGCTGTCCCCTTTCTGTAGGACTTCTGTAACTCTGCTGTCTCCCTTCTGGAAGACTTTGACAACATAATGGTAACACCCCTGCTGTCATTCCTTTTTCTTTCATTTATTTTTTTTTTAATAAACTTTTATAGCATTGCCCTTTGAACATCAAAATGAAAAGCAGGTTTTTCTTCTATAGCTGGAAGTAATTTCAATCTTCTTTTCACTGTCACTCACTTGGTTTATGTTTGAGACTCTAACACAGAATCATCAATGCATTGACCATGTTCAATTTAATGGAATTTATTTCTGAAAGTTCCTCCTTTGATCGCCTCATGATTTTCATCACATATGTGTGGTATAGAAACCAATAGATGTTCATGGCCTGGGCTTGGGAGCATAGACCAGTTCGTGCACTTTCATCTTAGTCCCAGTTTCGAACCTGTCTATTCCTGAGCTCTTGCTTCTCTTTGTGGTAATTTATATCATTAGTAGAGGAACGCATGGCATGCTGATTCATAGGCCAATGCAAGATAATGAAAACTGGTTATGAAACATACCCTCTCATCACATCCCACTCACTGGCTATTCCCAAATTCTCAACAAAATGCATCATCTCTGTTTTCTTTCCGGTATGGAGAAGATTTTTTTTTTTTTTTTTTGAGCATAGGTCTTGTGCATGCATGTCATGAGACTTCACCTCTCCTGCTTTGCCTGGACTAGCTAAGAATGCATGTTTTGCATTAAATTATTCATAGGTTTCTGTATCAGTTAGCCAACCCACAACATAAACCCAAGAAGCATTAGAATAAAAAAGAGCACACATCTCAGATGTGAATGTAAGTCAACTTGTTTCACTGCCAATTAAATGGGTAATGTTATCTATACATTGGTGAAAATATCCTTAACTGTGTAGTCAGACTTGGAAAATATTTAGGCTAAGTACTTGTTATTTGGACAATTTCTCTGTTAGCTATTTTAGCAAAGGAAAGTTTGGAAATTTTTTGGAAAAGACTTAATTTCTCTTGATACTTTATAGTATACAGAAAGCAGGTGGGGATTTTATTTATTTAAAAACAAATTAAACTTTATCAGATATTTTTGGATACAGCTTATGTTGCTATAGGTCAATTATTCAGATGGTAATGTAATTCAGATAAAAAACAATTTGCACCAATCATTGGTTTTACTTTTTTTAAAAAGGTAATTTTATAGACAAATGTTTTATTCAATGTTTAAAGTCAAAAGAAGATTCCATGATTTCAATAGTAATTAAAATTAACTGAAATGTATATCTCTGCTGTTCTTTTTATCATTATTTTTTTAATATTCTTTCGTATTTTTAGGAAATTATGAATATATACTCAACCAATTATTATATTCATCATTTATGGACATATTAATATGGTAAAGTTGCATTACTGTATGAGATGTGTTTATTTTAGAATGAATCAGCATATTCTAGCAGTTAATGTTACTGTAATTTGTTCCCAAACAAGTTATACTTGAAGTGAAAACTTTATAAAAGTATCAAGCATAGCTAGTCAATAGAACCTCCTATAATTAAAGAATTTTATCTGTGTCTATTGTCTACAATCAAAACAGACCAGTATGTTTTGATGACAATAACTTCTGATTCACAGCATGTGTTGTTTTAGCTTTGGGCACCTTTAATTAGTAACTTCCAAAATAGGAATCATAAAACTCTTTCTGCTAGGTGACTCATAAAATATTACCTACTGGTTTTCATTATGTGCCTTTTTTATTTTTTCCCAAATCCATATATTCAGAAAGAGTCACAAAATCTGGCTGTGGTTTTTCCAGATATGACTAGTCTCTCTATTGTAACCCTTCAACACTATTGAAAAGCTACTAAATAAGGATTTGAAAAAAATGATTACTAATAAATTGAAAGAATAGGAAACTTCTGATCTGAAATGCTGCTGATTATAATCCTTACTGATTGCCAATAACTAGTCCTTCTTTAGAAAGAGATCTTGGAGAAGAGTACAAGACCCAGAAGGATGAAAATTATGTTTGAAGATGATTTATCAAAAATTTTAAATTCATCAAATGCATTAATTTCACATTATGCAGAAGGCCTTTGAATCAACATCTCTTTGACCTCAGATACTACTTCTGTCTAATTAAAAATACAGCAGTAAGAAAGAATTATTCTTATAAAGGCTAGGAAGATAGGTCTATTTTGAGCAGCACAGCTTCTTTAGAAGTTTTTAGAAAATGGAAATTTTAGAAATTTACTGAAGAATAAATAAACAAGTTGCTAAATACACAAACTATATTTATTATTATATTTATGTTTTGTTTGTAGAGGCAAGCCCAAAGCAAAGTATGTAACAAAGTAAAGAGACCATGTGTAGGAATTTACTTCAGGTAGCAATGTGGAGATGGGCTTATATAATTATTAGAATGCCCCAGTTAACCATAAGTCATTCCCTTGGTACACACAAGTCCGGTATCTGAGCCATGGACGCTCAAGCAGGGACACACATGTCTTACATTCTCTCCTAGTGATGTGCTTAAGGTCACATGGCTCATGGCTAGACTCAAATATGCCATCAAAAGCCCTCTTCCTTAGCCTGTCCTTTCCATGCATAAAAGTACAAAGTTAATGTTGCCTCTGATTGTTTCAGTTAAGCAGAATAAATAAAAAGAGAAAAATTGAGTTACTCTGCAGATACTAATGCTAGCAGAAAGAAGAAATCATTAGAATGATAGATGCTAAACATTAAATTAAATTTGAGTTTTTAAAGCAAAATATGGTGCTAAAACCTACGAGGCAATTGGAAAGCACTTGGTAATATAACTTATGCTGAAATATAAATCCCAATTTACCACTGGATCTCTTGGTTAATAGATAAACTAAATTAAATCTTAGTTTCTCTCAACAGATATTTACTGAGCACATATTGTGTGCCAGACACTGGTGCTAAGAACTGATTGAAAATAAAATAAAGCTTAAAAAGTTTTCAGAAAATAACAGTTAACTAACGTGACCATTTGGGCTGATATGCCAGTTGGGATCTCACTCTGCCCTGCTGTCCTGGCCTATCCTATTTTGGATGATACATTGTATATGGTCTATTCTTGGTCGAATGCAGCCAAACCAATGCCCACCAACATTAACATTTTTTACTAATTCTCAGTCTTTAGTTTCCTCCATTATTCCCATATTGAGGTCCTCATTTAGCATTTGTAAAATGTTTCAAATTACTAAAGAACTTTTTGAATTTATTCTTTCCTCAATAAATTGAACTATTTCTACAAATTGAAAAAATGTGTTCCTGACATTATTCTGGGAAAAACAAAGAAAAGTAGGAATCCATTTCAGTCTGGCAGGAGAGATTAGGGTATTTTCCTTTCAGGACAGCATGATGATAAAACTATGCACAGAGAACTTGGGACTGCTAGCTAACTTGGGGTGTTTATTATTTTATCAGGGAGAATATTGCATATCTGAATTATTTCCTCCGATACTTAAGTAGTATGTTGGGATAATCTGGGGAGGGAACATAATGTTTTCACATATAAATAGTTCACCTTTGAATATAAATGGTTGACATGAATTTCAGAGTGTCAAAACTATATTTCAATTTCTTTATCCTTTTTCTCTGGTTCTTTTAAAATAATATAGCACCTTTTTCTGAATTTAGTTTTGTGATTTTTTAAAAATGTAGAATAAGAGTTTTAATTCATATTTCTTATATCTCCATGATATCAACTAATGCACTGCCCAGTAACTCAGATATATACCTTCTTAGTATTCTAGTTCTCCCTACACCATGTTAGTCAGTACATTTCATAAGGTTCTTCAGTAAACAAAGGAAGAACAAAGAGTTAGAAAAAATCTATTTTAAGCATCTGTACATAGCTGTCACATACACATCACATCCTGTCTCCCTCAAAGCTAATCTCCCTCAATTATAAACTGTGAATTGATCCTAAGATTCTAACTCATATATAAATAGTTCAATTTCCTTTATTCTAAAAAAATGATCATGTATATTTGTCCCCACAAAGAAACACAGCCATATGTTTCAGGGACCTTGCATGATGCTAACATCAAAAGTATTGATTCAAGGAGTGGTATTTAAAGAGCTGGCTGTTTTAATGATTCCTTTGCTTAGTGTTAGGAGAATCAAGAACCATTTGTATACTTTGGGGAGAATAGTTTTAGGCTTCTAATAGCCATACTGCCATGGTATGGGTTCGCTTAGAGGGAGTTTGGGCTGTTTTTCTTACATCCAAGCAAATGGAGATACAGTCGTATTTAGCACATTAATGAGATAAAGGCTGAGAGTATCTTCATGGTATCCTGTTCTGTAAACTTATCGAAGCTCTTATGTATAAATATCATAGTAGCAACTCTCAGAAATTTGTGTTTCATCCATATATGTATAGATTGTCACCTTAGGAGAGGCTGAAGTTTCATAAATGTCCCCAGGTGATTTTATATGGGGATCAGAGAAAGGACTCAACTATCTAATGTATACATGTGATTTCAGTATCTCACTAACAAGTCTTAATACAGATTCTCCTTTCAGTTTCTTACTGGGGTGATTTTAAGGGGTTATATGACCTTAAAGAATACGTACTGAATGAGTATTTAAATATTTTCATCCTAAGTAATATCACATATGGAGGCATCTCATTATAACAGAAAGAGCCCTGGGCTTTGGAGTCAGACTCACTGGGGTTTAGATGATGGCTCTGCCAGATCTGGCTGGGTGAGCTTGGTAAGTTGCTTAAGCTCTTTGAGCCTGGCTTCTCCTATCTGAAGAACATGGGAATGACGCTCCTTTCCTATAGAGTTTTTGTGAGAAAATGGGAATAAGAGTGGGAAGCCCAGTCCCTGGCATATAATGAAATCTTAATATTTATTGTTCTCCCTTTTAAACTAACTGTTTATGCCTTTCTCCTTGCTAGAAATATCTACACTGCTTTCCAAGCACGTTAAAAATAATTTTATGTAACTATAATTTAGTACTTTTAAAATGATGAGCCCTATTGTAAGACAATAGTAAAATAATCCTACAATAAATCTCATTCTTTATATTTAGTAAATCCTGAGAAAAAAACCAGTGATTGTTAGGAAGTTAGGCATCTTTCTGTAATTATTACTGCCAGCTTCCATGAAATAATGTCTGCTACCAAAACATAAAACACATATACAGTTGCACTTATGAGTTTATTTTCCTAAGAACAAGACATGTATTAAATTAAGACTGGTAAACAGATGTTAATTGGTTTTATTTTGCATTATAGTTGGTTAGAATTACATTTTCTATTAAATTATAAATTTTTATTGACTTTATTCTAATTGATTTTTAAAGTCATAGAAGGTGCTAAATTTATCCCTTGAGTACCTGACTAAATAAGCAAGTTTTAGGTCACTGTGAAGTACCTGACTAAATAAGCAAGTTTTAGGTCACTGTGAAGAAACTTCATTAAAGAGTCATGAAATTTTTATATGCTATTTGTCTGTACCACATATTCTCTTGCCTTTATGGGCACTGGGTGGTGCAGCCCTGTGGGTCCAGATTTCACACTTAGAGACTCGTACTGTAGAGTAGTATTTATACCCCAGAATGCCCTGGAAAGCCATCTTAGAGCCTCTCTGCTGAGCAGACTATTGATTACTTAGGCTTGCTTGATGTCTGTATTATGATTGGGAACATCTGTAGTCTTTGGAAGAAAGAAGTACACATGTAGGAAATTGGTGAGAAATAGTATTTAATGCAGTTTGAAAATCTGTGAGTTCTATATTCGTGTAATGAGATTTGATATCATGGGTTATGTGGTTATTGACCAAAAGCTCAAATCAAGCCCTTGCTGTTATGATCAGAAGGTTGCCTCGGCTTTGTTTTCCAGGGCCAGCCGGGGGACCAGGCTGCTCTCTTTGCTGCACAAGCACGGCCCTCCCCTCAGCTCCCTCAGTATCCAGGGCTGCAGCAAGCACAGGTATCCACATTTGCTTCATAGGTGCTCAAGGGATTTTTAATGCTATTTGAAGAGAAAAACAAAGCAAATAGAATATCAATTCCCTATGGGGTCTACAACTTAATTACTTCTATGACTTAAAGATTATAATTGACATTTTTAAAAAGCATTATCATTTGTGAATTGATGGGCACTTGGGCTGATTCCACACTTTTGCAATTGTGAAATGTACTGCAATAAACATTCAGGTACAGGTGTCTTTTTGATAAAATGATGGGCACGTTTATAGCCCTGACTCAAGTCATGTATCAAAAACATCTGTACAACCTTAATATTTTGAAATTAAAAAAAAGTTTTATCAATAAAGCTCTGTCCCAACTGACCTAACTAATGAATGGAGATACTGCTAATCATAATAAAGATAATACTAAATTATTTTTTAAAAAGCATTATCAGTGATTATTTATCAAGTCTCAGGATTGATTAAGGTGCATAAAACATTTATGGAAATTCTTGAATTGAAAACATAAATAAATTGAAACGTTTGTATTAATGATGATCGTAGATATTGAATGCTTAACAATTCCAGAATTACTTTTATGTATAAGGATGTAGTTTACGATTGAAATTGTCATATTCAAAGATAGCTTTTTTTAATGATAAATTGAATTTTATTATAAATATTTTAACTAGGGTTGTCCGTGTAGTTAACATAAGTATTAATATGCATCCCAACAGATTTATGTATCAGTTTCTTAACTTCTTACCTAGACTGCTGGCTCAGAAGATACAGTTATAAAGTCAGGAAATAACCATCTACTACTTTACTCTAAAATTAACTCAAAGATAGCTTTGATGAGGAATTATGGTAGAATAAGATAATGGACCTTGGAATCAGACCTCGGCACAGTTCCCGACAACTTACTAGCTGTGTGACATTGTCCAGGTTTCTCTGAGCTTTGGTTTCTTTCTCTATAAAATAAAGAGGAGGACATGAGGATCTAAGACAACCTATGGAACTAGCATAACACCCAATAAACAGTAGATGCTCAATAAATGATATATTTGCCTTAATGTAATGTGAATATTGAGCATTTTTTTAATAATTTTATTTCTTTATTCATATAATCATACTTTATCCCTCTCATAATTAGGAGCCCAGGGGTGTTGGCAAGATTGCTGGTTGGGGCTGGCAATTCATTCTCTGTCCGCAACCGAGAGGAAAGCCAAGGTTGGCCTACACAGGCACTGAGCCCTTTTGCCTGAATCCATTCACGCTGCCTGCTGGAAATGCATTATACTTTTCTCTGTCTTCCAAGTCAGAGGCATTAAACTACCTTAAAATGTGGTGCTCTGGCCGGGCGCGGTGGCTCACGCCTATAATCCTAGCTCTCTGGGAGGCCGAGGCGGGCGGATTGTTTGAGCTCAGGAGTTCTAAACCAGCCTGTGCAAGAGCGCAACCCCGTCTCTACTAAAAATAGAAAGAAATTAATTGAGCAACTAAAAATATATAGAAAAAACTAGCCGGACATGGTGGTGCGTGCCTGTAGTCCCAGCTACTTGGGAGACTGAGGCAGGAGGATCGCTTGAGCCCAGGAGTTTGAGGTTGCTGTGAGCTAAGATGATGCCACGGCACTCTAGCCCAGGCAACACAGAGAGACTCTGTCTCAAAAAAAAAAAAAAAAAAAAAGTGGTGCTCTGAGGATTTTAAGAGCAGTGTTCTCTTACTTTAATCAGCATTCTGTTCTATAGATTGTACCTAGTGATCCAAGAGAACCTCAGGTTTTTCTCAAGATTTAAAGAAATGGGTGCTTGTATGTTAATATTGAATAAGGAAATTAAGCATTCACATTATTGGTAGAGTGCTGAAATGGGCTATGGTCCGACCAGTACAAGAGTATATTGAACAGTCACCAATTACACCCTTCCTGGTTAAGTTGTTGTAGGGTGTGGTTTTTTTTTTGGTGGGGAGGGTTGTTAGTTTTTTGGCAACTAGTTAGTTACTACAGGTATATTCATGAGACACAGAGGTAAAGTTGCATATTTGGAAAATGTACTCTGTTATTTTAATTCAGATTGAGCATGGGTAGCTTTTCTGACTAATTTTGCAAATGATATTCATGATACTTGGAATCTGTTGAACAATGATATCATCCGTCACTTGAAGGTATGGATGCTTGCCTGATTATTTCTATACAGAAACATGCTCTTTTTTCAAAGTAAGCAGCTGATCTTAAAAGCCAGTTTAACCAAATGAAGATCTTTTTTTTTTTTTTTAACTAAAATGTCTGGTGAGTCATTACACAACCAGTTCATTCTGTGGCTTTTCTGGCTGGACTCCCTGCCTGCGAAGAAGTCCTCCTTGAAGTTTGAGTCACAAGAGTCTTTGAAAACAGTGAATTTCAGGGAGGTCCTTATGGGTTTGTTTTTGCCCATGTATCTTAGTGATAGGAAAGATGGGCGGCTAATGGAAACACTGACTTTTTCCTTTATGCCTACCTGCAGACCATGCCCCAGGGCTACACAATGTACGGAACCCAGATGCCTTTGCAGCAGACGGTGCAGCAGCAGGCCGGCAGTGTGGTCCTGTCTCCCAGCTATAATTCCAGAGCTTACTCAGCTGCACATTCCAACCCTGCACTCATGGAAAGACTCAGACAGATCCAGCAGCAACCCAGTGGCTATGTTCAGCAGCAGGCCTCGCCATACCTGCAGCCCTTGACTGGCTCTCAGAGGTGATACCTGTAGAAATAATGATGGTGATAGTAAAAATTCACATTCTTGGGTTTGTTATGCTTCTTTTAGGGCATGGTACTTTTTAGTTGTTTTCATGAGCTTGCATATTTGCATTCTGTCATCTCATTTTTAGTAGCATCTAGATAGAGGTTCAAAATCAGAAATACCCCGTCTTGTTTATTTCATTGAAGGCTCCTATAGTTGTGACTGACATCTTTCATGACATGGGTATAGTATTTTTAGATGATACCACTATGTTAGCTCTAGTGTTCTTTTTTTTTTCTAAGAGTGAAAACTCTTGTTGATTACTGTTAGCAATGCCTTACTAGAATTTGTTGATCAGAGCCATAAAATTCTGATTGCAATACTAATTGTGCATTGTGCACATAAGAGTTTTGTCATAACTTAGTTTCTACCTTTTTCACCTCAGGGATAGTTGGCAAAACAAGATCATGATAGACTCTTCAGTTCTTATTTTAATTAGAACCCTTAGACATAAGGATATAATTGCACTGTCCATTATTGTAGCTGCCAACCACTTGTGGCTGTTTAAACTAATTAAAATTAAATTAAGAATTTAACTCCTCAATCACACTAATCACATTTCAAGTGTTCAGTAGCCAAATGTGGTCAGCTTCGAGGGTGTGGGACCTGTGCAGTCACACAGAGCACTGTGTTTAGAAGGGCCCTGTGTTTTAAAAGGCCCCATGCTTAGTTTAATGCTTTGTAGTTTCCCTCTTGAAACTCTTACTAATTTTTGATCAGGGAGCTCAGCATTTTTGTTTGAGACTGATACCCCAAAATTATGTAGTTGGTCTTGGTGGTTAGTAGCTATCTTATTGGAAAGTGCAGATAGAAAACATTGCAATCATCATAAAAAGTGCTAATGGACAATATTGCCTAGAACAATTAGGTGTCATGTAAAATTTTGCGCTGTGGTGGATAGCAGCGTAGGTCCTGTGTGATACCATCAATGCAGGCACATCAACTCCAAGTAATCACTCTTTGAAAAATTGACAAAGTTGATGATAGCACATTTGAGAAAATAAATTAACTTGGAAAACATGCATTGTATTTACTATTTCTATAATAAGTGGCAGCATAGCATAGCCCAAGAACTTGAACTTCCGAGCCCAACAATTCTGGGTTGAAATCCCACCTGTGCCGTTTGCTGTTTGAGTAACCTTGGCAAGTTTCTTCTCTAGCTCTGTTTTCTCATTTTTAAAGTGAGGATAATAAGACTACTGACCTCAAAAGGCTCCTGTGGGAAGTAAGTGGAATAACACATTTCAGACCTTTAGCACAGTGCCTGCTCCAAAGTAAATGCTCAATTAATGTCACTTATTATTAAAAACTATTAATTTTTTTAAAAGTAATTTATGCATGATTGTAGTTTTACTTTAGTATGCTTGCAGTCCTTTTTCCAGTGGTCACATCTATTATTTTAACCATTGACCTTTAATCTATTTGAATTGTGCAAGGGATTATTGAACAATTATTGTTTCTTTGTGAAAATGTGTAATGTGCTAGTTGGCACTGATTAAAAATTTGACATTATACATGGGCCTGAAAACATGTTGCATTATTCTTTGCCAGACTGAGCCATCAGGCTCTACAGCAGAGCCCTCTGGTAGGCGCAGGAATCGATGCTGTGCTGACTTCTGCACATCCAAACCTTCCCTCAGTGCCCCTTGCTCAGGACCCAATGAGGCCCAAACAGCCACAAGTTCGACAGCAGCAAAGACTCCTCCAGGTATGAAGCAGGAAGATGAAGGCAATGCCATCACCCTTCAGATAGTGCAAATATGCAGCAGTCATAAGACATGAAAGACACTTTAGCCTTTAATTGCCAAGTTCCAAGGAGCCGTGTGTATTGGACATAGGAGCTAAGCTGGTATGATTTGCTTCCGACTTGGCAAGAGTTTCCCTTCTGCTGTGTGTCTACCTGGTCATGGGCAGGAGACTACATTTTGCAGCACCCTTCCCATTTCACAAAGGTTTTCTGGGGTAGATAGATGCCTTTATTTTAATAGTGTAAGCCTCAGCTTACCCAGTCTCTGTTTAATTAAGGGCCATGCAATTTGAATGCAACGTTTCATATATGTGGGGGAAAAAATTGAGCTATCCCTGGCTTTCATCAGATGCCTAGAGAGCTGCAGTCCAAAAAAGCTTATGTAATACCTCTGGTTTGATTAGGCTGTGCAATTGGAGGAACATAGAATATTTCAAAGGGATATTTAATCTGGTCTCTGTTAGAATCCAGAGAACTATCATTCACTTATTGATGTTTGACACGTTGTTGCTTCTAACTTCCTTTTTAAAATATATAGGCCATTATGTTTACCTGTGCCATTTGTCTTTATTATTAACAAACTTGTCCTATCTTATTGGTTTTGAGATCCTTAATGAGACTGTAGAGTGGTCTCCCATCAGCAATCCTACTTGAGATGTTCTTTTATGTACTACTAAGAAAAAAAAAACACAAAAAATGCGGAGTCTCATAGAGCTCTAGTGCCCAAGGGCTATACTCTTGGTGTGAGTTCAATAAGAAATAAACCCACCATGCAGAGTGGGACAGCACAGTAGCTTGCATATCTCAACCTTGCAACTAGATGGAGGGGAGAAAAAATCTCGCCTGAGAATTTGAGCTACAGGCTCAGTGGGTTTGAGGTCTGAATTCAGATCCACAAAATTCTGGTTGGTAGTGCCCCCAGGTGACAGGCAGAAGCCAACACAAATCCTCAGCGGAACTGGGTTTCACAATTATAAGATGCCACTAATCTTAAGATCATTAGTTGCATCCCAATTTTTGACCTGTTAAACTCTAAAAAATAAAAAGCTGCATCACAAAATTGATAACATATGATAACTGGTTTGGGGGAGTGTGGCCTACAGATGGCCAATCCTAAACATTGCATAGATGTTACCTCCAAGATGATAAAAACCTTCTAATCCTCAATTTGGTCGTGCAAATAATTATAATACCTACCTCTCAAATGTGTAATGAGGGTTTATAATCCTCATAAGGATTATATAATCCATGTGAGAAAATTCAAGTAATGGACTAGTTTGATAAGTTACTATTAATATTACCATTAATAATAATATTCACAGTAATACTTTCTTAAATCATTATTTTCTCCCCAAATTCTGAGGATATGTTTCAGAATCTTTTAGAACTGATAATTTATATTTTACTCTGTTTTAAAATTTCTCATTTCCAAATCACTGAAGAAAGTTACTATGTTATTTACTTGTCACTTCTTATCTTACATTGGTGTTTTTCAAGGCTGTAAATATGGAAAACCTTTTCTTATTGGGTAATATGTACTTTTATCTCAATTACCATAATATATCCTTCTGGTAATTTTTTTCATCACCAACACATTCCCTAGAGATACAGAAAAGTGATTTGCTCCCGCATCTGGATTACACATATTCCTTTTTTTGGTGATTGACTACCACCAAAAGCAAAAAGTTAGTAACTGTGAAGTTGGGTTGATTTTTCTTGGCAGAGTTCCCAGAGAGCCAAATGAAAAGTTGGCTTCATATTGCAATCACTGTGTTTGGGGCCCAACTTGCATTGTTTATGTTAAGAGTGACCCTGCCCAGACCTCTGCTAGGATTCAGTATCCTTGAGCATTGTCACTAGTGAGAAATGCCATACGGCAATAGCTGTGTATTACTTTGCTCTGAAAAAGACAGATAACTTGGGGGATAGTAAGTTGGATAGTTAGCAAACCAAGCTGGAAAAATGCAAATGTTGAAAAAAATGTCTAGGCCGTCATCATCAGGATGAAGTTGTTTGGGTGAAGGAAACTTTAAAGATCATTGAGACGAAACAACTAGTAATATTTTCCTCTCCTCTCCCACATGGTTAGTGTCTAGTCTGTATTTCTGCCGTGACTTGGAAGCATTTTCTAAGAGCTTTGTATTTGAGCCAATCCTGTCCCTGACACGATTCCTGATTTTATGCTGGTAATTTATGCCAAAACTTCTGACGGTAGCTAGTCTACATCTGCCTTCAAAAAAAAAATCTAATGTACGAGAATTCTTCCAGATGTCACAGGGAATGAAAAGATAACCACTGAGCAGTCCTTGTCTAACCTGGTAGTATAAGATAGGATAAAACATGTGGAAAGGCAACTGACGTGAAAGGAGATAAAACTGCATGCACAAAGGATGGCCCCCAACAGAGTGAGGTGGTACAAACAGCGAACACTGACTGCCGGAGGAGGAAATCCTTGGGGTTGGGGTGGTCCAAGAAGGCTTCATGGCGGAGCAGATTTAGGCCTTGCCCTTGAAGGATGAATGAGGTTTGGCAAGGTAAAGATGTAGAAGGCAGGTGTGTATTATTTTTGCTGGACCAGAATAATTAGATAAAAGGTATGTGGGGGAAGGAGACTCAGAAATGATGTCACCCCCTTCCCTTTAAGCGTATAATCCTTTTTCTTTCCTTCCAGATGCAGCAGCCGCAGCAGCCCCCCCAGCCCCCGAGTCAGACCCTTGGTCTTCAAGCAATGCAGCCCCAGCAGCCTTTGGTAAGGCCTGTTGTTTTGGAGCCAGACATGTGGGTTTCTTCTTTGAAGGCAGGTTGCATTTTTCACGGTTGTTGAGTTGGTGAAGAATGGAAATAGCCACACCATAGCAGTTTCCCTAGAACTTCATCAGGGTTTTGTTATTCTTGTAGTGGGTACATTTGTTTTCACACAAAGGTACAAATAAATATGTCGGGTTCAGTAGGTTATTACCATTTTTCCTCTTCAGATTTTTTAAACTGTTCCATAGACTAACATTTTTTCAGACATTTTGATGACTTTTTGAGGCTTTAAGTCTTTTTCCTAACCAATGTTAAAATGATGATTTGCTATATATATTTAGAAGATTATATTACTGTACTTTGATTTTTACTATAATCTCAAAAACGGTGGGAGTGCTTTCTAAAATATTATCTTCACTGATGTGAAAGAAACTGTTTTTTCAGCCAGTTAGCATTAGCTGCAAGAATTTTCATATAACTCATAATCACACAGTTCACTTCTCTAGATTCATAAATCAAAGTGGGAAATGTCACATGCATAGCATCAAAGTTTTCTAAACCTCAGTAATTCACAACAGTCTTTACTTTCGCAATGCCATATCATTGCTTTATTATTTACTTACTATTTTTCTTTAAATTGCCTTCATTTTATATTCACTTAAATAAATATATTTTTAAAAGAAGCATTTTACCACTACCATCAATGATCGCATCACTTGCTGCATATTGTAAAAAGAACTGAGACGAGAATCTCCATTAACTAAGCGATCTGAGTTGTACAAATGAGTCCTACCTAAGAGGAGCCGGCTTACTGTCCTTGTCTCACACTTTGGGAGACACTGGTGCAGACTGTCCTCAGTGCAGGATTTGAAAGATGGATGACTTTACAACTTGTAGTAAAGAAGGAAAAACGTGACAGAACAATAGTACATTAGCAGGGATCAGAGTAGAGTTAGGTGGTTAAACGACTGTGCCCAAGTAGGACTGAACAGAACATGGTCAACTGGAATAGACATCTCTAGTATATTTAACAAGCCTCTGCTTTGGCCAGTTTGATCTTTATTTTTTTTTTAGGTCCCTTATCATGGATCTAATTTTTTTAGTTCTGATTTTTTTTTATGTGCCCATGACATTTATTACAATCCACTTCAAAAATCCTTTTTAAAGTATAGGCAGTAGGAAACATTCATTGACTGTCTACTTCTTATCAGATGTATATTAGCAGAAATTAGCTATTATTTACAAATGCTATAGAAGGGACTCCTTTGAGTGGGATACTGCTGACTAATGTCCCAAGTTGCAAGAATAGTATAATACAGAGAATTGTTGTAAACCCTCTACCCATATTTGCTAATTATTAACTTAGTGCCACATTTGCTTTATTATTCTACACACACACACACACACACACACACACGGTACCCTCTTCCTTTCCTGATCTATGCATATGAGTACGTCTCAGACATGTGCCGCTTTATTCCTAAATACTTCAATTTGTTTTTTCCAAGAACAAAGATATTCCCTTACAAAAACTGGGTATAATTATTAAAATCAGGAAAGTTAACATTGATATAACACTATATAAATCTTTTGCAAATCATGCCAAGTGCAACTCTGATGTCCTTTATTGCATGGTGGTGTTATGTTTTTTCCTCCCCTGGTTCACTGTCAATCACACTTTGCATTTAGTTTTCATGTCCTGTTACTCACCTTTAATATTTATTAATTCCAAAGCTGCCTTTTATTGTCTTCATGACATTGACATTTTTAAGGTGTGTAGGATATTTATTTTATAGAATGTTACTCAATTTGATTCATCTGCTTAGATGAATCATGATTAGATTTAGATTATACGTTTTTGGCAAGAATCTCAGAGAGGTGCTTTTGTGCCCTTCTCAGTGTATCACATTAGGATATACATTATTGGTGATATTGTAATAATATATTTAGGATATACATTATTGGTGATATTACTTTAATCCCTTTGTGTAGGTGGTATATGGTAGATCTCTCCACTGTAAAGTCATTTTCCCTTTGTAATTAATAAATTGTAGGAATAGTTTGATATAACCCAATTGCCTTACTACTCATCGAACTTTTAATGTTAGCATCTGTTAAATTATTCTTGCCTAAATCCACTTTTACTGTGAAAGTGGAAAAATGGTGATTTTCTATTATTTTTCTACATTTAGCAGTTGATATTCTGTTTTAAGGAAGAGCTTTCCCTTCTTCCCCATTTATCTATCTGTCTCTAAGTTATGCTTTAAATATAAATTCTAACATTTGACTCTGATTTTAAAATATGCAGCTTTCATTGAGGAGTTTAAATTCTCTCTCCAAATTTACCCAGTATTTTGTTGTTGTACATGGAATCAGTTAGATTAAGTTTGGTGATTTAAAAATTCACTTTCCACTAGATATATTATTATATCAGGCAGTACAAAAGCTTAAAGCAGCCTCACTCTTTTGTTTCTGTATACAACAAAACATTCTGGTGGTATTTTGACAGAAATCCAAAAAATAAATAACATCTACAAATTATGTCATACTGAGTATTTGAATATTCGATGCTGACCTGGCAAATCCTTAGCCTCTTTTTTTTTTTAATTCAAAAGGAAGACTTCTCATGCTGTAATGCTCATGTTAGCAATAGGATTATGTAAAGAATTGATGGAAAATAACAGTCATATAATTTATACCTTGTCAGAGATTTAATGCAAATTCTTAAATGGTCACTTGACTACTAAGTTGAAAAGAACCCAATAATTGAGAATTATAACTTCTTTGGCTAGCTGTTGCTAATGTGGAAATGGTTGCATAATACCTACTTTAACAAAAAAGGAAACTTTAAATATAGGACTACTTCAGTTCCTGTTGAATATACGACAGTATGGCACTGTATAATTTTTAGCTTTTTAAACTTTTGAGTTAGATACATAAATAAACTTATATATGAAATATGTACAATATATGGCTTACAAATAAGAATCTCTATATTTAATCTATATATTTTAGTTTATATTTAATCTATACATTTTTTTCCTATGGAAAATCTATGTATTTAATCACATAGATGTATAGTTGCCATCCTGAGACTGTGTGAGTTTTACTTTTCAAAAGTGTTGGCTTTCATTTGTCAGCATATATATCCTTACTAAATAGTTAATAATTTCAACAGAAAGCTTGGAATAGATTGACCCTGCAATTAAGCAAACATTAACAGGATCTTTCCTATTAGTCTTTCTCTTTGGCCTTTCATCCATCTGTTACTAGACATTATTTTAGTTGGTTTATAATGTAATATATAGGGCATATCTAAAATAGTTATTAAGGGTATAAAATTAGTTTTATTCCTAGACTCTCCTAGAGAGTCATGATGCATAAACTTACGTGGATGTCAATATCAGATGCCCATAATGTAATAGTTACTTTTTGTGTAGAATAAAAAAAATAATTGATTTCATTATGAAGTTATCTGTATGGTACTAGAGCAGAAATTGTGTTTAAACTTCTTAGTTATCATTTGAAGCAGAGATCAGCTTATGCAGAATTGGTACTCTGTCTAACTGATCCACTGGAATTAAGTGTATCTAATATAAGGGAATTTAATATATTTCTGTTCATCTAATAGTTTCATAAAGATTCAATAAATTTATTATATCTAAAGAATATGCATCAGATTTATTCAATATTGATTTCTAAGACAATATTGAAGTTTTTTAAGAAATACAATAGATTCCATTTCACTCACTAGCTTAAAATACTCCCATCCCAGGGATTGAGTAGGTTCATCAGAATATGGCACATGATATTTTTTTCCCCCCATTGCATTCATGGGAAAGGAATTCCAGAGAAACAAAAACCTTCATTCATAGCAGTTTTAATGGATAGTAAAGTCCACAGTAGGCTTTCTGTGGCCTTTTTATTTTTTTAAGCTAAGTCTTTAAAACCTACCTTGAGAAGCACAATGTCTTATTTTTATATTTAGAGCACTATATTTTAGTACTCTAAGCAGCAAAGACAAGTATATATTTTATTTTTATGTATAAATACATATATAAATATACATGTATATACATATATACACATATATATATTTATGTGTATATATATATATTTATGTGTATATATATGTGCGTGTCTATGTATACACACACACACACACCACACACACACATAGAGAGATGGGCTAGGAAATTTAAAAGATTTTGAAAATTTAAAATGTTTAGACTTGGAATGTTAGGTTTAGAATTAGAAGTTATAGAGATGGCCAGTGATATTGGAGTTTTTCATTGTCATGATTCTTTTTTTAGCATACGTTTATTTAACATACTTTTGTACATACACTTTTTAGATTATTAATATAGTCCACACGTTTGTAATTTTAAACATCCTGAAGTCAGTCTGTTGTATTGCTCTGTCATCATTTGCTTTACCACACCCTACTCATCGTTAAATGTTTTGGCTATTTCCAATTTCAAAAATAGTGGTGTGAGGGATATTTTGATATGGACGCTGTTACTCTTTTTTAGTCTTCTCACGATATAAGAAAATAAAAGTATATGAAAAAAGTTATCTTTAATTGTATGTCTTTAGAATAGCAATAGCAATATTAAGAAGAAATTTGTATTTACTTTTAGCTTTTGGTATTTTTCCTTATTAGTTCCACTAAGATATATGTATTGTAAATATAGTTGTTATAAACATCTCTAGCAGATCCGATTCTTGATACTAGCGAGTGTTCTCCATTCTTTGTTTCTTTGCTGGAGAACAGGGTGGTAAGCTGGCTTTTGAAGAGAAGTGACCTCTGCCGCATTTGGGGCTCTGATTCATGTGTGTCAAAGCAGAAGTGGTAATGGTAACACAGCCACCACCCTCTGCATAACTTGCCCGCCGCTGTCTGGTGACATTCACAGTTGAATTCAGCAAGTGCTTGCTTAGAGTGTGCAGTAGAGACCGGCACCCTGCCAGATGTTACAAAGCATGCCAATGAAGTACCAAGTGCATTTCCTGCCACTAGAGGGCACTTGGCATCATAGGAAACAGTTGAATGGTGGCACTGTACAAGGAAAGTAGTGTGCAGTTACTGGATTTTTGTTGCAAGTGCTAGAGAGGTTATATTAGTTTGCTAGGACTTCTGTAACAAAATATACAAACTGAGTGTCTTCAGCAATGGAAATTTATTGTCTCACAGTTCTGGAGGCCAGAAGTCCAAGACACAAGGGGTCAGCAGGACTGATTCCTTTGAGGGCTGTGAGGGAGAATCTGTTCCATGCCTCTCCCCTATCTTCTGGTGGCTGCTGGCCATCTTTGGCATTCCTAGACTTGGGAAAGCATCACACCGATCTCTGCCTTCACCTTCACATGGCGTTCTCACTGTAGGCGTGTATTAATGTGTCCAGATTTCCTTGTTCTGTAAGGATACCAGTCATGTTGGATTAGGTCCCGTCCTACTGCAGTGAGACCTCATCTCAACTGACTGTATCTGCAATGACTCTATTTCAAATGAGGTCACATTCTGAGGTACTGGGGGTTAGGACTCCAACATATCTTTTTAGGGGGGCATAGTTTGACCCATAACAGAGGTCAGAAGGTAGGAAAAGATTGGGGAGCCTTGATATGGAGAAGGTTGAATGTGACAGACCTTGAAAGGCAGAAGGATTTGATTCATTGATTTTTGACTGTTTCCTTGTTGACAGCATCAGCTGGAACGTGTGGGACAGTGATCACCAACTGCCACATAGGCAGGTCGTTTTTGCTATAAAAAGTGACTTATTAATAAAACTCATAAAAAGTTATAAACTTATAAGAAGTGACTTATAAAACTGACTTAAGACAAATTAGCTCTTCTTCAAAATATGTCGTCAGAAAACAGAGCTTTTCTCTGGAAAGAGCAAGAAAGACTAAGAAGAGCCCATGTGTACAGATTAAATCTGGTGCCGCCTTAATATCAATCCCTGTGCTGTCATTTGCTTACTTAAGTCACTTGTCTTCTGTGAACGAGAAACATCTGCAAATAAAGACATGTGTTCCTTTGCTGGGAAAATATATTTGGCATCTCTAGTTTTGGCCTAAATTATAATTCTTGACTTGAAAAATGTCTTTAAAGCTTTTGTGTTGTCATAATTAAATTAACTCTTAACTAAATATGTTGACAGACAATGATCTTTTCTCTAAAGCTACTTCCAATTTTTAAGAAAATGTTTACACCATCCTGCTGTGTCTTTCTTTTCATCTTAAACTCAAGCTGCCTTGGTTTGGTGACCTGGAAAACATGCTAACAGAGAGCTTTAATAAGTTGGCTTTTTACTTTGACTGATCCTGTGTCAGTATCATATAATATTGAACATTTGCCTCTTAAAAATATGTATAATGGCAGCAATCGGTAAACAATTGCATTCACTTGAGTCAGTGATGACATGTGAAACTGTCCTGTAGTCTTCCTCAAGAAATTCATTTGTTCCAATTAGTAAAATTGAGATTGTTTTCAGAATGCCTCTGGAATTTAGATATTATTCTCCTTTTCAAGTGGAAGAAAGAAGAATATTATTGAGAATATTATTGAGCCACGTTGCCTTCCTTTGCATGAATTTGGATTTTTTTTTTTTGTCCTTTTTGAAGGAAAAGAGGAAGTAAAATTTACAGAACAATCTTGGGGAAGAAATCTCAGGAGATTTCTCTCAGCCAAAAGATTTGGTGTAGTATTTTTTTCTCACTAAAGTATGTGCAGATAAAATAAAAGACTGTGTGCAAGTTACTAATTACCTTGAAAATACACAGTAAATTCTCTGAAATACATCAGCTGCTAGTCCTCTCAGTGCCCCGCCCTGGGAGAGTGCAGATGTGGCTGAGTTTCTGGACCAATTTTTTTTCGGGTGCTCAGTCAAGGGCCCCATGCTGTGATCCATTCCGCTGAAGCTTGTGGAGATGAAAGGCCGTGGACTCTGTCGGTTGACAGTGCAGTTTTAAAATAAACAATGTTTTGCTGCTTTGTTCTTGTGCTCACTGATAGTGTGGTCACAGCAAGAGCCAGCAAGGACCTCACAGCTGTCATGAGGGCAGGCATGTGCATTACTCACTTTAGTGCCCCTGGAACCCAGAAAAGTGCCTGGATTTTGATAAATATTTGCCGAATGACTTATTTGTTGAATGTTATAGCAGCGCAAAAAATATTTATATCACACGTTATCCATAAGAAAGGGAAAACACAATTCAGAGGGCAAGATGTCTAAATCATCTGAGCATCAGTATGTCTGTTCATCACCAAATAAGTCCTGGGCTGAAAGGGCAGGCTCAAGTTCTGAGTTAAAAAAAGATTCAGTGACATTTATTTTAATAGAAATTACTAAATTAGTCACACATTTTTGCCTTTGTAATGATTGAGCAGAAAAGGTAAATGTTCTTGAATAGATGTTTGTTGTCAAAAAAAGAATTTAGAGATCAGTCAAAATACATGAAAATACATCAAAATTTTTTTGAGGCCAGCAGAGAATGGTGTTTCCTGAGAGTGGTTACGGAATGTTGGTTAGTCATACCTGACTGACAGTGCCGAGCTCCGTGTCTTGTCTTGTGGTTGCAGCAGGGCATGGCACGGCTTCTGCCCCCAGGAAGCTGAAAATGCAGAACCCTGGAGGGAGGAGCAGTTGTCACGTTACACCAGATGCTTGGCAATAGAGGCCACAGTACTAAGGATACAAGAGCAGCCATGCACTCTTTAAATGCCTGAGGGGGTAGGTGTTACTTGATCTGATCTTTGAGGGGTGAGTAGCTTTGTAGGAGGATGAGGGTGGGATGAAGGAGAGAGGAAGTATATTCTAGGAGGGGGGATTAACATCTGTGAAGACACAGAGGTGAGAGAGACCATGATCATCTGTATGGGTGTAGGCCAGAAAAATCTTTTCCATATCGTTTATCACATTTGAGTAGGGAAAATTAAACATACACAGATTGTCATTTTTTTAGGAGCTCTAGTAAACCTCAATGAGCATATTTATTGACCTGTTTTGGTAAATTAAAAGTTCCTACTCCCACCACACAGTGATGATTCTAGCCAAGCATCTGAACCACCTGGAGGAACCATTTCAGAATCCAGATTTCTAGCACATTAGCCACAGAAATTCTAATTCAGGAAGTCTAGGGAGGAGTCAGTCCTAGGAGGGTAATTCTTTAAATATTTCACCCAATGTTTATGTGCTTCCTCAGCCACGTACAGGGTCTGTTTCTTTGCAGCAGTTTAGTTATTTGAATTGAAATGCTCAGTAGTGAGGTTTCTGTGGGGGAGTTGGCATATCCCCCTGGGTACTCCAGAGCCCAGGGAAGTTGCATTTGTGGGGTCTCTTGGCCTGCCTCTGTTCATATATAGGTGAAAGCAAGTTAAAATTAGTATGAGGATGACCTTGAGAAGAAACAGATGTGGTAAAAACTACCATTAAGAAGACTGTAGACTATAGACCTGTCTGATTGCGTCCTGGTCAATTTAAGGAAGTTGGTCTCAAATTTCTTTGCCTCAGAATCCCTCCACATTCAAATATTATTGTGGATCCAAAGAGATTTTATAATATCCATCAATATTTACCATATTAGAAGTTAAAACAGAAATATTAAAAATATTTATTTAGTGGCACATGCCTGTAGTCCCAGCTGCTCGGGAGGCTGAGGCAGGAGGATCGCTTGAGCCCAGGAGTTCGAGGTTGGTGTGAGCTAGGACGACACCACAACGCTCTAGCCCAGGCAACACAGTGAGACTCTGTCTCAAAAAAAAAAAAAATAAAAATAAAAATATTTATTTAAAATAAGCTTATTAACAGAAATAATATGCTCTTATGAAAAATAGGTATATTTTTCAAAATAAAAATGTTAATGAGAAGAATGACAATGTTTTCCATTTTTAAAAATTTGCTGTCTGGCTTAATAGAAGATATTCAGTTTGTTGCAATATCACACGTTATGTTGGCTCTGGAAAACTGTATTGTACATTCATGAGAGAATGAGAGTAAAAAAAGCAAATAACGTCTCAGTTTGAAAATGGTTTTGACCTTGCAGATTACCTGATAGAGTCTTGGGGACCTCTCCCAGGAGTCGCTGGATCCTACTTTGAAACCCTCTGACCATGCACTGCCTCTTAAGGCCGCCCAACGGACCACCTCCCACTCCCCAACACATACATACACACCTGTGCATGAGCTTCCTGGTTACTGCCTAGACTCTGCAAAATGTAGAATCTGAAGAAATCACTGCAGTGTTTTATTTTATGGAATACTCTATGCAAAACAGGCTTTAAGTGGGCATAAAGCAGCTAAGTATTTATTGAATGAATAAATATTAAATATTTATACACTATGTACCCCAATATGCTAATTAATCAGCTTAAACATCTTTGTAGCCAACAATTTAGAATCTGTAATTATTTCCAAAAAAGTTAATATTTGGAAGCTAATATTTCCAATTAAGGTTAGGCTTGGGGGTTGGGGTGGACGGAGAAAGGAGAAACATTGGTCAAAGGGTACAAAGTTTTTGTTAGACTGGAGGAATAAGCTCTGGTGATCTATTGCACAGCATGATGACTAATGTTTATTTCAAAATTGCTAAAAGAGTAGATTTAATGTTCTCATCACAAAGAAGTGACATGTAAGGTAATAGATATGTTAATTAGCCTGATTTTATCATTCCACAATACATACATATATCAAAACATTGCATTGTACCCCGTAAATGTATACAATTATTATTTGTCAGTTTTTAAAAAAAGTATAGCACTGGATAGTAGTTAAGAATCTAGATCCAGAAAACTTAGTCTGAATCCCAGCCCCAGTACTTGGATTATGCACAAATCACTGAACCCCTCTGAGTCTCAGTTTTTTCATTTGTAAAATGAGAATAATAGCAGTAAAGGTTCACAATCCATTATATTTGTTTCCAAGCTCAAATGCCTCTGAAAATGGAAGACTTATTTATAATTCATTGAACAGCAAAATTTGGTGTGAACTCCTTTAGTGGCAAAAGCTGAGCTGAACAGACGTGAGGCTCATTTCATTCATCCTACCTGATAATGACTATTTGTGTGCTACGCTAAAGAAATTTAATATGTTTGATTATAGAATGCTGCCCTACATTTTGCTTGGTCTGTATATTATGAATGTTTTATAATAAACCATGTACGTACTGAATTCCAAAACACATCTGTCCCAAAGATTTTAGATAAGAGATTAAAGATAGTTATTGCTGCATCAAGATTAAATGTGCTAATATCTACATAGAACGTCTAGAACAGTACCTGGCATGTAGTACAATATAAGGTTTTGTTAAATAAATAGGATAACTTTCCAAAATAAGTATAAAAATTTCCCAAATAAGAATTTAATAGAAAAGAAAGCACTTACTTTACTAACATTTCCACATAAATTTTTTTTTTTTTATTTTTTTCTCCTGATTTGGGCAGTAGAAACAAAATGGCAAGCTGCTGTTTTCCTGATTTGTATTGGGGAAAAAATAACATTGATGGAGGAAATAGTTCATCAGTTTTGTGCATCTTTCTTGTTATTCGGAAATTTGTGGGAATTGAAGGCACTTCAGAGTTTTAGTGATTCCATCGAGTTTTTACTGAGCACCTGTTGTGTGCCTGGCACTGCCGGATACTAGGGATGTATCAGTACGTATGCCTGAGTCTTTATCCTTTAGTCACTCATCGTGTGGTGGGAGAGAAACAGTTGAACCAGGTGTCATGTCAAGTACTCGGTTTTAAAAGAATCAACTTGGTATCACCCTCTAATTAGAATTGCCAGATATAATACAGGGCTCTTAAATTTTAGTATATGTGCTGCCGAAGCGAGCACAATACAGGACTCTTAAATTTGAATTTCAAGTTAGCCATAAATAACACTTAAAGCGTGTCCCAAATATTGCACAGGACATACTTATACTAAATGTAGTATTTGTCATGTGCAATATTTGGGACATACTTAGAACTCAAAAATTATTGTTTTTCTGACATTCACATTTAGCTGAGAATTCTGTGTTTTTATTTTCTAAATCTAGCAACCCCACTTATAGTCCTGGGCTACTGTCAGCCGTATTGGCAAGCTCTGAGGAGATAGATGTTGCACTCATACTGGGTCATTGAGGAGGTTTTTCTTTGTTTTTATAAAGACTATTTACAAAGGTATAGGCAGGGTGAAGGGAAACAGCTAGGGATGATGACACACACAGGACGCACTTGCTGCCCCTAGGCCCAGTGGGGGCAGAGGGTGAGGGGTGGGGAGGGCCACCTGACCAGAACTGCGGCCTTCCCAGAGTGGGACATGCTCAGCCAGCAGAGACCCATCGTGGAGGAAATTGGCAAAAACACAACAAAACTTTACTCTGCTCCCTGCCAGCCTTGCTCTGCTCCTGCCTTCCAGTCTCCTGGGAGTGCCCCTCCCCACTTAGAAGCCAGAAGGCAGCCTGGTGGGCACGCACAGGGAGGACGGGGGTTCCGCAGAGGCAAATGGAAACAGCCGGCACAATTCCGACGTGCACGTGTCTGGTGTCAGAACACCACCTGTTTACAGCAGCAGCCAGCCCGGCAGGGGGAGGGGAGAGGGAAGAAAGAAAAAGGAGAAAGAGTGACAGTCTGAATTTTGAAGGTTAAGAAAAAAAGGTAAATCCGCACCACCAATGATGCTAATCAAAAGTAATTTTGCTTCTACCAGATACTGATTCTTTTTCTCTCTCTCTCTTTGGAATAACCATCAAATTTCTTCTATCAACTTAATGGATAGAATCAGGGCACATGACACGTAACACATCCCCTATGTTGTGCTTCCATCCTGATTCTTCCTACAAACCTACATTGGCACGGTCCTGGGAATGAGTACGTTCTGAAAGCTTGTGCTCTGATGACTCACTGGCCTCACCCTGCCCCAGCCCTGGCCAGATGTGCTGAGGGTGGGATTAGCTGATCTTTCTCCTCCATCAGGTGGAGAGAGCATAGTCCCAAAGGAGCCCGAGAACTGGGACACTGCTCCGCCTCACCAGATTCTTTTCTCCCAGCCTGTTGCGCTTGATCAAATTCTCTGTCCAGAGAGCTTTCATTTTGTCAGTGAAATGGTTTCTGATATCGTGGTATTTATTAGGCAGCTGGTGAAGAGGTGATAAGGATTTTTCAGCTGCTTGGCCACATGTGGAGTATGGACTCCTTCATCAGAGCTCTTCAAATAAATGCCAACTAACAACCTGGAGAGTGGGTTCCTGAATGGCACTTAAGATATTTACCAAGGATGTAAATGAAAATTACTTTACACACACTGGTCATGGCCCTTTTATCTTGAAGTATTTAGAAGTATGTTCCAGGCCGGGCGTGGTGGCTCATACCCATAATCCTAGCACTCTGAGAGGCCAAAGCAGGAGAATTGCTTGAGGTCAATAGTTTGAGACCAGCCTGAGCAAGAGCAAGACCCCAGTCTCTGCTTAAAAAAAAAATTAGCCGAGCAGCTAAAAATAGAAAAAATTAGACAACAGAGCGAAACTCTGTCTCAAAAAAAAAAAAAAAAAAAAAAGTTCCAAATTATCTGACCTCAGGATTTAGTCTCTGTTCTTGTCTGTGATTGGCACCGTGGGCTGATTTCCATCCTTTCTCCTGTTGCAATTACAGTTTCCCAGGCAAGGCTTGCAGCAGACTCAGCAGCAGCAACAGACAGCCGCCTTGGTGCGGCAGCTTCAGAAACAGCTCTCTAGTAAGTACCCCTGTCTGTCATGGAACAGACGGCTCCCAGTAAATTAAAAGCAGGCAAAACACAAGTGGTGGCTCCCCCAAAATGGCACTGTCTTCCTCAGAACAATTTTCATAGTATTCAGTTTACTTCAGGGTATTTTGATTCTGTCTTGGTTTGGTTTTGGCTTGAATGTTTCTTTTCCTGGGAAAACCCCATTCTTTTCTTAAATTCAGGGAAGATATTTTCCTGTTGCTTCTATCAGAACCTGGGAATGTTTCTTTTCATTTTGGAGACCACTGTAGAACTGCAGGTGTCCTTTTTACAAAGCTGGAGGGTCCAAGGAACAACACAGCCAATGCCCTAATTACACAGATGCGTGAGGTTACGTGGCCTCCCAAGGTCTTCAGATACAGGAAAGCCAGTGCTAGACGGTGGCTGCTCTTCCTGCTGCACCAACCTATGCTTCCTGATAATGATTCAGAGAAATCAAAACCTGTAACACCACAGACAGCATGGCAAGGCAGTGTTTTCTCCCCAGTAGCCTTGCCTGCAGTGCTGGTATGATTTTTTTTTTTTTTTTTTTGTGCTGCCTCTCTAGAGCACGTGCCAATGGCCCATTTCATCATGCCTCATCTCCATGCCAGCAGTGAGCTGCCATGAATCGAATCACCCCTGTGCTGGAGTCACGAGACAGGAAATTTTCTTAGAAATGGGAGCAAGCCCCCTATGATACAAAGAATATTCGCTTGGAGGTCAGGAGACCTAAATTCTGGTGCCAACTTGGCCACCATTATCTGGATCATGTAGTTTTTCCATTTGTGCAATGAAGAGTGAGACCTGCAGTTCCCTCCAGGTCTCAGATTATGTGCTTCTGAGGTACAGAGTAAAGACCAGTTTGTGCTGAAGGCAGTGGTGCAGGTCCGGTAGCCTGCTGATGTTGTAAGGAAAGAGGTCATTTAATGACTGAGGGGCAGCTTGGTTTTAGTCTCAGTTTTCTGCCTGGCTGCTATGCATGTTGATTTTCTGGCAGAGGGAACACCCTTCCTATACCTCGATGTCCCTACCAGTGCGTACCCAAGATCTTTATTTCTTCCGTTAAAAATATTTCCCTCTTATGGCCTCATTTAATTTCAGTTAAATCAATCTTCTTTTTAGCTACTGTTTAATAGGCATAGCCTATTAAACAAATTTATAATTAATATTTCATTGCATTTCATTAATTCCAGCATTCATATTCTTGCAGAGAACATAATTAATCTTAAGGCATAGGTACCTATTTCTAATCTAGTGTTTAGAAATAGATACCTGATTTTTAAATAGTAGTGTTTGTTTGCAGGAGGATATCTACTTTTATTTCCTGTTTACCAGAGTTCAAGTAATGCAGCTTTTTTTTTTTTTTAAGCTGTCATTTATGGAGCATTTTCTTGGACTCAGGCACTGGGACCCTTCACATGTATTAATTCACTTTATTTTTTAAACAACTTGTGAGATTAGGTATTGTTACTGTTCCCATATTATAGATGAGGAAACAACTAAGAACAGCAATGTTGACTAATTTGCCCAGGGTGATTCAGCTAACGCCAAGGGGCAGGGCTGGGACTTGGAACTCAGATGGTCTCCTTCCAGAGCCTACCTCTTAAGCACAGTGTATGTTCTGCTGCCTGATACTGGCAGTGATGATGCCAACTTCCTTTGTTGAGGAGTGGCAACTAGGCTGACCTGCCCACCACATGACTCCAGAGGGTTCTTTTTATATCACAGCCCACATGAATAGGGTCTCTGGATTTGAATAACCTAGAGTTATTCAAGCGGTAGCTGTTTCTAAGCCTGTGTTAGTTTTTGGTGTCTACTGACTATTCTCTATTTTTTCCTGTATGTGTGTGTTTGCACGTGTGCAGGCACACATGTATAACTAGGCACATGCTTGAGTCGACATGCACATAGCCACACTCTTGCACAGTTCTGTTATACATATTTTATGGAGTTTGCAAAAAGTCTAATTCCAATCTAGGTTTCTCTGACCTATTGTAACGTCAGTGTTAAAGCAGAATTGCTGACTTGCTCTTATAAACATTTTGAGAACTTCTGATGTTGTATGAAACTTTTACAGTAGTAGTTCCCTTGACTGTTAATATTGAGGCATTTAGTTCAGAGGGAGTCACTTTGGAGGGCCAGTTACCCTAATCCTGAGTCCTTGCATTGGCAGGTGTGGGGCTCTGAGGCAGAGTTGGCTCCTCTGCAGAATGAACTGAGTGGTGGTGTTTGGATCCCACTGCTAGGGTCTTTCAGGACAAGGATAGTACTCTCTGTCTAGGAGTCTCTTCCCTTATGCCTGGCGCTGGGCCTGAGAGCAGTGACAAGAATGTCGCATCTATCTGTGGCATAATTTTGTGTCTGTAATTTTATTTGAATTTATTTTTCTCATTAGGTAACCAGCCACAGCAAGGAGTGACTTCCTATGGGCATCCTTCACACTTCTGAATCTATCTGCAAGAGGAGAAGACATGAAGTCTTGTGTTTGCACTGAAAAACAGAAAATTGAATTTAATGCATTAGTCATCCTTAAAAATGTCCTTTTGTTCTTTCATTTCTTTGACATTTTATCATATTTTATGCTACATCTCACACAAAGGTGTTTAAACAAAAAGCCAGGGAAAAGTTATGGTTTGATTTTGTCACATTCAACTTTAAAGTAGGTTTAAAAATATGGATCATGCAGGCCAACTTCAGGAAGTGTGTGGTAGCAGACCTTTTGAAATTGGTGCTTTTTTGAATCTCATATTTACAGAAAGAATGAATTATGGTGGATTTAAAATGTTTTATCTATTTTATTCATTAATGGCAAAGTTTTTCTTTTTTTCTTTTTTTTTCCCCAAACTGTGCTGGACCAAACTACTGATTTGAAAGGCTTGTCAGATCTTGACAGGAAAGTGACCCATTTATTTTACATTCACCTGTGATGGTGAAACGGACATTTATTTGTATCACTCTAATTTGAAATGTTTAAAATTTCATAAGCACTTTATAAACTTTGTTCTTATTTATGTAGGACTTTGCTTTTGTTGTGGTCAAAAGGTGCTGAAACAGATTGTCGCTTAATTCTTAGACTTCTTAAACCAATAACTGAAACTAAGGTTTCTCTGAGAGCCACCTTAAGATGTGCGGAAGCCTATTAGAAGTAGCTGTACTCAAATTTGTTTTCAGTGGCAAGATCATTGGCCAGAGTCTTTGTGAAGGTACAACTCTAAAGGCCTGAAAGAACCATAGTGGAATCATTCCAATTATTTATTGCCAGTTTTGGTTCTTCTGAACCTTATGCCAACTTGATGAAAAAAAAAAAAAAATCAGCAGCTGGCCTGAGATTCCACAGAGCTCAAACTTGACATGGTTTCTAGAGAATCTGGCCCCAAAGTCCAGAAGGCTCTGGTTATCATAAAAGGTGTATTTGCTGTTTATTTTGTATGGTAAGTATTTGCTATTTTGAATTTAATTATTAATGTTGGTGTCAGTCTTGGTTGTGTATTGCATATACTGTATTTATAAAATTGGTGCAAAAAGCACAAGTAAATTATACATCAAATTTATTATAAAGAAATAGTAACTATTTTAACTTTGTTCAAGTATGTGGTAATTTGCTCCTATTAGAGTAAAAAAATACAGTAAATTATTATCAGTTTGTGTAACTTAAGAGTATTCCATATAATATTTTTTTAGATTTAGATGCATAAAATTTTGAATGTGAAAATTGCAGGGCATTTAAAAACATGTGGGGGATATTTTCCCATGTTCTGTGTTAATTCATTTTCTTTTGCCATATGATTTTACACGTAATGTAGTCAAGCATACTGTGAATAGATTTGTCTATAATGAGCAAACCATGTAGAACTACTTTTTTTTAAATGTAGCTATAACAACCTTAGTAGACAATTTCTTTTGCAAATCATTATATAAATAATTTATCTTCCTAGGTGAGTTACTCATTGCAAAGTTTGACTCATGCAAATGACCTCAAATACATGTCAGCTTACTTTGCTGTGGCAACATCCATGTGAACTGCTTTGTACACTGTGAAAATATTTCACTCCAGCCTGCTCATTTTGTGTTTACTCTGGGCTGGAAAAGACTTTGCCAAAACATTAAAGACCATTCTTTTCACTAAAATAACATAGTCTATCTGCTTTCAGAAGATGTATCTGTACATTTCAGCTGGTTTTGTATATCAGGTTTTTTCCTGTCAAGAATCATCATACTCTTGGAGTTCATGAAGTTGTTTTTCTTCAAAGTAATATCCATATAATGGCTGCATTGGCAAAACAACCGAAATGTGAATGTTGTGCCTAGTGAGTAAGTCATGTTCCGTCCTTGTTATACTTCAAGAATTATCAGGATGTAAAATGGCAGTTTTCAGTTGAACCATATATTTTTGTAGCTCAACATTGCAAACAGTGATACTATTTCAAGAATGTTATAATTGCATAACATTTGTATGCACTTTATATTTTGCAGAAGTTAATTTATTAATCATTTTGCACATGAAAGTTGTAGGGTATACCTTTATTGTCTTTTTTTTTTTTTTTTTAGGTGAGGAAGCTAAGGTCATGGTAAGGCCCTATAATTCCAAGATTCTGTGGAAAGCTGGGGGAAAACTTAAAGCTGTTTTTTCCCTGTGCATTATAAAGGAAGCAACTGGAATTAATTTAGTCATTGTATTTTCTCCCACTTAATCCTCTATCTTAAGAGGTGTCTACTTTTTTCTTTTCTAGCAAATGCATTAGTTTGCATTAAAATGATCTCAAGGGAAAGCCATGTGGCAGAACCTGGTAATTTGCTTGGTGAGATAGAGAAGAAATTACCTTAGAATAAGATGGAGACCCTACCCAGCTCCCCTAAAAGATAAGACTTTGACATCTAATGGAGTTGGCTGTACTTAATCACAAATCTTGGATCAAAGAAGCCCATAGACATACTTGTTTATACTGCAGACTTGTTCCTAATAGGTTACATTTGTTATTTTATTTACTCTTCTCGGCCCAGAAGTAAAGGAGATCACTTTACAGTGAGCACCTGTGACCTTTTGCAGCCCAAGGTCCAACGTCAGAGATTAGTAGCAGTCAGGTCACCCCTTAGGTGGGACCAGCTAAAAGTTGGTGTGATGAAAACACAATGAAGGGAGCTCTTCCATATGTCTCACATGATTAGCAGGGGCTAACATAGCTCTTGGTTTTGTGTTGTGAGATAGCTGAACAAGACCTATGGCACTTTTTTTCATTTATAAGGCTCCTATAATTATTAGTGAATATTTGCATAGATACTAGAGAAATTACACTGGAAAGTCCCAGTTTCTAGAATTAGAAAAGATGAATCATATTATGTCCACCAAATTAATTCAGGTTGAATTAAGCATGTAATATAAATAAATTCAGTGAATTACAAAAAACATTTTGTGTAGAGTTGATCAGATTTTAAATACAGTGAAACTTCATTATATAAAATAGATCCAGACCCTCCCATTCTCCCATCACATAAAAAATAATCACTTAATGAAATAAAATGCTCATAAAGCAATGTTCCCTCATAAAATTTTTCTTAAGAACAGCTCTAAACCAGGGGTGCCTGAGCTAGATTTTAAAGTTATAAAGAAGTTTCATTGTATTTTTAAAACCTTTTTAGTAGATGTATTTGGACAAAAATAACCCCCTTTTCACATTTTATGATGTTGCAGGTAATTACGTTGCTTTTACATGTGAAAAAGTTAGCCTGCATTTATTTTTAAATGCAGTTATTAAAACATTTTTGTACCCTCCATCAATGAAAATTTTCAGTGTGAACAAATGATGAATCATAAAATAGGTCAGTGCTTATTTTCTGTAGGTTTTAGCAAAAAATTTATAAACCAACCACAAAATATTTATACATCAAGATGATAAATTTACGTAGAGACTACAAATTTAATCTTTTCCATTGTCTCTGTTCTGAGTGCCATGCTTGTAACATTGATAGAAAGTGGACACTAGGCAACTGGTAGTAAAAGAAAAATGTCCATTTTTTTACTGAAAAATTCAGGTACGTTAGCCATTTGTTATTTTATGGTGGATTGTTTTCTCTTAATGATGTTCATTTGTTGGCAAAATAAAAGTGCCTTAAGTTAAAAATTTGTTTTGAGATCCATTAAATCAGTATCAGTTCGTAATGCATTTGTCTTTTTTTGCATGTCCATTGTAAATTTAATATTGTAAATGTATTCAAATTCATTTACATGCCTATGGCTGCCTTTGATTAAACTTCTTCCAAAAAATAAACTCTGTCCAGATTTTTAATTTAATTTTACTGTATGTCAAATTACTTGAATATAAGTTGTTGCATGATCACTACCAAGTGGATTCTTTGCTGTGCATTTGTATATCCCAGAATCAGAGGTTTGGGGGTTCTGAATGAGTAGGGTACCTTGTAGGTGAAGCAGCTCACTTCCATGTTTCCTGCCTTTGCTTGCCATTGACAGCAGGGAGTGGTCTGGTATCTCCCATGTGATTTCTGGCTTTGGAACTCCCAGGGCCAGACAGTGGAGCTGAAAGGCTGCTCCTGTCCTTGTGAGGATGCTCCTGGGTGGGCGATTTGTAATTCTGGGAGGATAGGCTACAATCATTACTGGAACTGTGATCAGTGCGTGACCAACACTATTTTGAGCCTTACAAATATAGTTTCCTCTGTCATAAGCTGTTGCTTCTTTGATTACTAAAGTGCCATTGTCATGCAATATGTATTTCCCATTAATTTGAGGCCTGTCTAAAACATAACCACTTGGCATAGTCCATTTGATATTGGGCTTAGGAATTCCATCAGACACACAATGCAGTGATAGAGATTCTCCACTGATACTTTTTACTGTCCCTAGTGCATATGTAAGAATAACTGGCTTCTGGCCAATTTCTAAAATGATTAATTTCTCAATATAGCCAACTTTATTTCTGGCTGCACAGCGATATTTTCCTGCATCATCCCGAGTTGTTTTATAAATGATAAAAGAACCATTGCTTGCCATCAGATACTGAGAATTTTGTGGTCCATTGGAAAATCGTGTGCCATTTGGTAAAATCCAGATTATTTCAGGTGGCGGGTTACCATCGACAGAGCAATTCAATGCAGTGGACTTTCCAAGCTGGGCAACTATTTTTTCATTAAAAGGATTTCGGAATGTTGGTCTTCTCAGCATTTCCAGTACTTCTAACTGTACCACCAGCACGCTCTCACCTCCTTCATTTCGAGCCACGCAGATAAAATCAGCAGAATCTGAAAGCCTCACATTCCTGATTTCCAAGGTTCCATTTGTATAGACTGTGATTCTGCTTCCATAGTATGGGACTGTGAGGAAAATGTTGTCTGGCATGATCCACACGACTTCAGGAGAGGGTGTCCCTTCAACTCTGCAGTCAAAGTGTTTTTTGGAATGCCTCACGGCTGTAGCTTTCATAACAGTTTTGTTTGTGTACAGACCATTGATTAATGGAGGCTTAGAGACAACATCCAGTTTGTACATTTTGGTGTCATCCCCACTGGGATTTCGGGCTACGCACACATACTCTCCAGAATCAAGCAGTTTCACTTTGTGGATGGTCAAAGACCCGTTGGCATGGAATGTATACCTGCCACTGGAGAATGAAATCATGTCGTTGGAAGGCAGCAACCAAAATATTTTCGGTTTGGGATCCCCAATGACCTCACAGTCAAGAATAGCTGTGTCTCCAGCTTTGATTCTTGTGTTGGCCTTGTAACCCTGCCTTATCCGTGGGGCAGCTGTTATAACTGTTAGGTGGAACTTCATTTCATCCTTTCCTAGGGTGTTCTGGGCATAGCAAGTATAATCTCCTTCCTCTGCTATCCCAACTTGGTTGAAGTATAAGGTTCCATTGTCAAAAAGGATGTACCTCCTGGTCCTGTGGCCGCTGTCGTCAGCTTGCATTGCATTGTTGATCATCGTTCCATCAGGCAAACTCCAGGAGATCTCAGGCACCGGTGAGCCAGAAGCTTTGCAATCAACTTGGAAATCTTTCCCATGGTGCACTTGCTTTTTAAAATACTGCTTGTGGTCAATTTTGGCAGGTTTCAGTTTTAGACTGACATGCATCAGTATCAGATCATCTCCCATTTTGTTTCTTGCCACACACAAGTAGTCACCGCCATCTTTTTCTGTTACAGATCCAATAAACAGGGATCCATTTGGGTAGACATGGATTCGACTGCCCATTCTAAGGAGAAAAAAGACTAATGTAAGTGTGCAGCTGTTAGCAGTGGGGGAAGGGAAATTGTCTTACATGGGATTAGCTCTCCATTCCCCAGCTTCACTGAAGCATGATTAACAAAAATTGTATATTTTTAAGGTATATAACATTTTGATATAATGAAAATGGTTATCACAAGCTAATTAGCATATCCATAACCTCACACCAGGTTTTCCGTGTGTGGTGCATGGGATTAACTTTACACTGTTGCAATAAAAATTACAATTGCTACTAATTGTCTTCTAAGCCATTTTCTGGAAGATGAAATTATCTAACTGAATAGGTGTAATTTAGTGCAAACTAGTATTTCTCAGATGGACTTCAAAGAAATCTCCTTTACACAGTAATTAAAGATTAATGATGAGGGGAATGCTAGAAATACTGAATTCCTAGATACCATGACTTCCTTGACCATTTTACATCTCAAATAAACTGAGTCCACAAAAATGATCATTTTAGGATATATTGATAAAGAAAACTTTTATATAAATTTAGTTACTCAGAAAAGATGCCAGATACTTTTTAAAAAGTCATTAGTAACAAAACAATTCTTCAATTATTTGGTTAGAAAATAAGATCTACTTTGTTATAGAGAGAGAATACCAAGGTAAAGCTCATTGGAAGCTCGTCGCAGGCAGGTATAAAGTGACTGGTTTATGCATGAGATTGAACTTTGGAAAACCATTTTTTCCAGTATACAGCCACTACACAACCTGCTGTTACCACATTTAACCAGCAGATGGCAGGTATTTACTGGTTTTTCCAGAAAAACCAGCGAAAATTGGTGCTAAAAGTGTGATCAAGAACAGCCATAGGTGAAAATCTATGTGTATGTTTTTCTTTCTTTTTGGCAATATGGGCTAAGCCGGTAGATAAAACTGGAGAGAAAAGTGAAGACTACTTTTCAGAACATAACTGCTAACCAAGTCAAACAGCCTCAAGTCATTTTTATCCTCCAGCAAATGTAAGTATGGACAGTATTGCAGTAAAACATTATTTATTATAAAAGGCATTCTTTTTTTTGCCCTAAAGTGTGGAAGGAACTTCACTGGCATATGAACCAAGGTAAAATCACATAATGAATGCACTTAATAAAGGGAATGGAAACTGTCAGGTGCTTTCCATTGACTTTTGAATCTTGAAGTAGTTTCCTCACTAATCACCTAAAAAACTGATATTTAGAGAGACTTAATAACTTGCCTTTGGTCACAGAGCTCATTCCCAAACCCTGTGCTTTCCAACATGGTACGCTGCCACCTGCTGTTATTCTTTCCCAGTGCTTTCTAAAACTTGGCTGCACATTACAATCATTTGTGGAGTTTAATACTGATGCCTGGGTCTGACCTCTAGAATTTCTGACTTAATTCGCCTAGGCATCAGTATCCTTAAAGTTTTCCATGTGTAGCGTAGTCTAAGAACCACTGCTCTAATCGTTGCTTCTCAATGGAGTTCCCCCGTCACCTGCATTGGTATTATGCGGGGCCAAATTTAAGAGGCACATATCCTGGCTTTACTGTCCCAAAATGCAATAGGTCTGGCCAGGGATCTAGAAACCCAACATTTAGCAGACTTCCCAGGTGACTTATGAACAATTAAGTTTGAGAGCCAGCCTCAAATTTTAGTGTGCAAAGTCAACCTGGAGGACTTTTAAGAATGCAGATTGCTTGATGAAACATAAAATGAGAGTTTCTGATTCAACAAGTTCCCAGGCATTGCTAATGCTACTGGCAGAGGCACTACCCTTTGAGAACCCCTGACTTAAGAGGGCAACCCTCCACCCCAAGTCTGATGCAACTGGAGGCTGTAATGTGTAAGAAGAGACTGATATTTTTAAGATAATTTAATTTTGAAGGTAGAAGTTTTCCCTGAGTAAAAGAAACAATTCTTTATAAAGATTAATGTGAGTGCAAGCATCTCCAGCCTTTTGAAAGCACTACTTCCAGAACTTTATGGTGCCTGATTGACCAGGGGATCTTTTAAAAGTGCAGATTCTGATTCAGCAGGTTAGGTGTGGGGTAATAAGCTCCCAGGTCATAAGGAGCAAGGTTAAGAGGAAAGAAAACCATTTCTGCACTGAAACATAGGTCACATAAGTTATGTTCAAAGTAGTGGAGATAGACTAGCAGTGCTCCCCAGTCTGGGACCATTAAAAGAGAGACAATGCTTTTTGGTTCTGACAAGCAAGCTTTAAGAAAATGAAAGGGTTTGGCTTAATTGGGGCATGGTGGGGTGGGCTTGGATCAGCACGGCTACAGTTCTCTCATTTTTAGAATCTAAAATAAATCTGAACTTCTAATGCTAGGAAGTGGGAAGAGTAACGGGTTTCTTAGTTTTTTGTTTTGCAGTAGAAGTACCCTTTTTCTTTCTGTTGACATATTTAAAGCATGGAAATGAAGAATATACTTGCATTTTTGAGTGGGTGAGTTGCAAAATAATCATGGAAGTATTTAGCAAAGTTCTATTCCATTATTAAAGAAGAATGTGGTGTCTCTGCTGGGACCACGATAGCATCTGTGATCTTATATACCCTTTTGCCTCTTCTACAATATGAGCAATCTATGTTCCATAAGTATTTTCCCAAAACAAAATAATTTGCCTAATTTCTTTGCTACTTAACTCTGAAGGATTTGTTAGAAAACCTGGTCAAGATTGATTCTGAGATGCTAGCAATGAGTTTTAGAGTACTTTTCAGACTTTCTTTGGACTAACTTTTTAAGACATTCCTTTATATTTGTTCATAACTCCTGATAAAAGATTTCCATTCTCTAAAGTTGACCTGGTGCCCAGTGAATGTTTTAGACCTTGTCTTTACAACCTAAATTTTGAATTTAATCTGTTATTCCCATCACAAATGTGATGCTGTCTATAATTCTTGCACTGGTAACCTTCATGGGTAGTAAAAATTGTATTCAAAATTACACAGAATAATGAGCAGTGTCTGAGTAAGTGACAATCATTCTGGGTACTGTGGAATTTATTTTAAATGCATTAATTTCAGGAAGTAGAACTGGCATCCAACACTAATGAAATGCTTACAATAACTTGAAGGCAAAAAAATGAGAGGTGCTGATATTGCAAAATTAAATGCAAAAACTGATAAATGAAGGATTGAAAATATTTGATGCCATAAATAAAGGAATAGGAATGTATGTGTATATCATATAATAAACATGAATGTGATTTCTAAAGTACACAGTTTATAACTCCATGTTTAAATTTTAAATCTAGACTAATTTCAATTTGATATTTAGTCAGGTAATTTTGATGACTTGTTTGAAAAACTTGAAAATTAACATTTACTTTTGAATTAAAGATCACACAAATTAAATTTAATAACTATATTCAGCACCAACTCATTGTGACACCAGAAAAAAATCTATTCAACTTCTAAGCATGAGTGCAAATTTACATTATGTATAATTTTTCTTGCATGAATATTTTCTGTTAATATGTAAAATATAAATGCTCAAACCTTTTTGTCATATTATGAGAAATCACTGCATAATCATGCAAATGGAAGAAAAAATTCATAAGCTATAATTATTGAGTTTCAAAAATTTAATCTATACATAAAACCAGCTATAAAATGAATAACATGCCTATAAAAGAGCGTATCAGAGAAAGCGAGTATGTGTACATACATGTCTTATTGCAGCAGAGTGATGAGGGCCCTGGATACATTTCACTTTGTGAAGATCTTAACATTGTGATTTTTTTTTTTTTTTTTGACAGAGTCTCACTCTCTTGCCTGGGGCGAGTGCCATGGCGTCAGCCTAGCTCACAGCAACCTCAAACTCCTGGGCTCGAGCAATCCTACTGTCTCAGCCTCCCGAGTAGCTGGGACTACAGGC
>CAUYSK010058913.1:0-34577 GCA_963575035.1 Avahi laniger | reverse complement strand
AAGGAGGATCACTTGAGCTCAGGAGTTCGAGACCAGCCTGAGCAAGAGCGAGACCCCGTCTCTACTAAAAATAGAAAAATTAGCTGGGCATGGTGGTGGCGCCTGTTGTCTCAGCTACTCGGGAGGCTGAGGCAGGAGGATCGCTTGAGCCCAGGAGTTGGAGGTTGCTGTGAGCGAGGCTGATGCCACGGCACTCTAGTCTGGGCAAGAAAGCAAGACTCTATCTCAAAAAAAACACAAATGGCTTTAACAAGTGGCCCCGTGCTTAGCATTCTGACCCAGCACGGAGCGCGGACAATGAGCTCTGGGGTCTAACGGCTCCAAATTGCCAGCCCTGCTCACACACAGGACGTGGAGTCTGCCGCTCGGAAGGACAGGTGTGTGGACTTTGGGGATGCAGCCTCCACGTGGGGAGGGGACTCTGAGGACCCCCGTCCTGGCCTCACAGCCCGCTCCCCGGGGGAGGGGATTCGGGGAGCGGCCCCTCCCTCACACTCTGGCCCCCAGCAGGAGCAGGGCTCTGTGCCTGCTCTGGGAACTCGTGGGCTGGGTGTGTCTGGGAGGAACCTGATATGCTGGGACCTCGTGGCACACAAACTCTCCCACCTGTGCTGGTGGGAGACGTGGCCGTCCGATCTCCGCTTACCTGTGCTGGGGCCGCTTCTCTGTTGTCCTGAGCGTGGGGGACGGGCAGAAGGAAGTGCCATGCATCAGTCCCCCAGGCCCTTGGGAATCCCAGTGGAGCCCAGGGATGCTCAGGAGAGGGACAGGAACCCCAGGAAGACCCCACAGGGCCCTGATGTTTCCGCCCGACACACTGGCACCTGCCAGCCCTCTCCAGGAATAGAGGGGTGTGGCTGACGGTTGCACAAATCACGGCCTTTATTTTCTCTATTTTAGGATGTTTCGACAGCTTACAGAGCTTGCCAGCCTGGCCAGGGGAGGCCGCCCCTCCCAGGAATGACCAAATCTGAGATGGCGGCGGGCACGGCCGGGGACCCGACCATCCTACACGGACAGACCCCTCCTGAGCTCACTGCCCTGAACCACCGCAGCCACGTCCAGGCAACAGAGACCAGCGCTGCAGCCCTGGGCCACCAGCATCATTCGAGGAGCCGGCGCTACGCTGTTGCTTGCGCCCCGCCCGGCCTTGCCAGGGAAACCACCACAAAGGCTCTGGCCCCGCTTCCTCTGGCTCTTGTCCGCACCACCCTGGCATTTCCCCTGCGGCCCTGCATGGTGTGTGGCAACCCCCTCGCTGGGCCCTGTGAGCTTCTTCCTTCCTCCCGTGGCCACGCCACTACCATGCACGCCCAGCCTAGACGTCCCGGGAGCCTCAGGCCTGTCTGGGCAGCAGGGCGGCCCAGCGGCCACAGCCTGGCTGGCCGGGGAGGGGCGGGGGAGGCACCTGGGTGCACCTGGGGGAAGAGACACCCCACTTAGAAATTCCGCCCTGGAGGGAACCTCAGGAGCCACTGTGATCGACTCCTCGTTTAACAGCCAGAGACGCCGGCCCTGGGTCTCCCAGGGGAACTCACCCGGTGTTCCGCTCCGGCAGACAGAAAAGCAACCGAGGCACAGATTTCAGGAGGACTGGCGTTTTCCACGATTTATTTCATCTCAGTGTAAACTGACTTACGTACAAGGTTTTACAGCATTTATGCCCAGGATTTAAGAACTCAAGTGTTAATAAATACATTAACTACACACATAGTAACAGCTGGTCTGAACTTTGCCTTAAACAGGTACAGTTGATCATTAATAAATGGCAACATCTGAGTGCTATTTAGATCTTTAACAAGCTTTGGAGGAGCTCTAATCTCACATTAGAACACATCTAGCCTTTCAGGTCAGGTTAATTCAAACCAGTTCACTCTGCGTGATTCAAGCACCTGCCGGCACCAGCTTCCGTGCTCGGTGCTTGAACACACGACGCCGTCCGGCTTCTTCCTGGATGCGGAAAAATTGTAAACGATGCGGCGGCTGAAATAAATCCGGATGCGGCTGAAACATCTGCAGATTTCCACTTTTAGCTCATGTTATTACCTTATGAATAATAATATTGCAGAAAAAAGGGGAAATGCAAACATTGATTTTTTAACCCCAAAATATAACTTTTTATGAGCCGGGAAAGCATCCAAAATGGCAACACAAAAGAACACTTTTGTTTACATTTGTCCTCCTAAAATGTTACAGCAGATTATGTCCTGAATCTATCTTGGCTTTAGGAATGGAGAAATGAACCTCCAAACCAGACAGTTTCAAAACCTTTTACAGGAAGTTACCTAAGAGGCCAACGGATTCCACAGCTGCCACCAGAATTACTAGAGTGACTCCGGAAAGGAACAGAAGTGGAACAGATGATTCACATCTTGCTTCCGTACTTGCAGCGAAACTGACACAGGTTAAGAGTTTTAACTAAGTAGTGGAAAGATTTCCACGGCATTCGTTCTCTTAGAGGAAAAGAAACAGGTGCCACCACAGACGCAGAAATCAAACCACCAAGTTCCAAGTTCGAGCTCTATAAAGCTGCCAAGCCCTGGAGTTCAGGGTTGTTTCCAAGACAAAGAATAAAAACAGAAAGAACATGATCCAGTCTGAAGCTCATTCCTTTGGGTTCCAAATGAACCTTGATCCGCAGTACGAAAGTCACCGCTCGTCAGGTAACGAAAACAAGTTTCCATGCACACCACATTCTCCCCATAAAACACCGCTGTTCTTTAAAATATCTGGAACCGTCAGTGTGTATGGGTTAATTTGATGAAAATTATAGATGGTCTTAAAGGCATTAGCCTCATGTGACTCTTAACTGATTGATAATCAGGAATATTTTTCAGCAACCATCTTCCTAAACGGTGTTGGGCGCAGATTTAGAACACCACGTCAAATCTGGAAAGATGCCACACCGCGGCATCAGACTTCCAGGGGCGAGTCTCCGCGATGACTGGTGACCCCCAGCAGTCCCCAAAACAGAGACCTTGCAGGGGGCGGCTTTTCCGTTTGTGTAATGGATCAAACCGGGGTGGCTCCGCCCCCCAGGTACCCACCACAAAAAGCAAAAACTGGTGCTCAGAACATGTCAGGTCCTCTAGTATCTGCTTTCACGTCATATTACTATTTAGAAATATGATCTATAATATGCTATATGTTTCCAGAATGGGCTGGCTAGACATCCACTAGCGGTTGGCAGTAATTCCTTTTCCTTATTCTTCAGGTTTCTCTGTATATTTCATTATGTCAAGAGGATGGGAAGTACCTAGCACTTTGCTGCCTGGTACCGTCGGAAAGGATGCCGTGTGGAGCTCAGGCATTTCTTCACTAAATGAGATGCTAGAATAACATGCAGAAACTCCCATCACGCGTGTTCCTGTGCGGCTGCCCACATCTGACATCCACCACTTCTTGTATCTTCTCAAGGGGACAATTCTACCCTGGAGGCCCAATGTCAACGTTGTACTTTTGTACAGAAAACATCACAGAAATGATCTTGCAAGTTAAATCACAGTGATAGCGTTCTATGAATTTGATATTTAAGGGATGAAAATATTAGCCTGGGATGAAAGTATTAGCCTGGTCCCATTTCATATAAAAACTTTAGCATTAATATTAAAATTCTAGAGAAAATGTACTACAATATGAAATGTACATTTCTTAAAAGAATATTACATTATTTGTTTCCTTTTGCTATAAGTACTTTTTCTACTACCATTTCTCCTGTATGCTCCTATAAAAGACCACCAAAGTCAGGCAGTATGAAATCTGTTATTCTTTCCTAAGACAATTCACCAAGTTGCCAAGCTATCCGCTGGGTGCATGAGTAATTGTGAACAAATGCACAGGTCACCAGAATATACTCTAACAGAAACCACAAGTTCTACACTCCTGGATCATGCATCAGATTCAAGTTGACCATTCCTAAATACATTTAACTGAAACCTTTTACAACCACAAACGCTTTAAAAAGCATAACCTATTTTTCAATGACCCACTCATTTCTACAACAATGGAAATGCCCGTCACTGGATTAACAAGAAAATAATATTAAGGTGTTCGTGATTTCTTCTAATTATGTTCCAGTAATTTTTCAACGTGTACTTTTCCTGTATTACGAAATGGATTGGATTCGGAAACCAAACCAGTTTGTGTCTCTTTGCAAGTGTTTCATCCTTCAACTCTTGATAAGTGGTAAGCCCCATCTGCACGTATTTGAAAAGTCAAATATCCTATTAAATGAGGAAAGATCAACTGGTTTGTTTTTAATCCTTGCACCCCTCAAAGTAGAGAGTCCCATGTTAATTCTCCTGGGGTATGTTGGAATTCACAATTACATAAATGTGGTTCATTTGCTGAACTACCATAAAAATGCATGTTATTTCCCTGTTGTGTTCTTTGAACATGTCCATTGTCACCGGGGCCACATTCTCTGGGCTGTAGAAGTTAATCTCCCTCATCACAGTTACATAATACATATTTAAAACATCATAAATAGTAGGTTCAAAATGTGCCTGCAATTCTGTTTTTAGAATTGCCAAAAATAAATGATTTTAATCTTTTTTTTTTTTTAAGGAATATTTCATCTCATTCTAAGCTATGAAAGCGGTTGAGTGGATATGGTGGACCGTCAAAGATTCCTTTTAAGGTAGACAAGACCCTTGTCAGTACCTTCTTCCTATTTATGACATGCTATTTGGTAACATTTGGTCACCAAAGACTTAAAATAATAAATCATCACTGTATCGCTGGCCAAAGTTATTAACAACCCTTGACCCAAAAACATTGAATCCATCTCCAAGGGTGAGGCAGGACTGCCCTTGTGGCTGTGAGCGTTTGGGGACCTATGGTGCCATCGGTACCTCACAGGGGATAACTTCCAATGTTTATTGGATGGGAGCTCTTACTGGTAATCAAAGATTTGACCTCCCATGTTTATTAAATTACTCCTTTTGGAGTTAAGCCAACCAAAAGGAGTACATAGTAGCATCAGCTTTTAAACTAAATCAGAAAGAGCTCTGCTTATCGGTGATAATTTTAAACCTCAAGCCAAAGAAAAAGCCCTGTGACCTCTCAGTGGCTCCACTAATAGTTCGCGCTGGCCTACTTCTCGGGTCCCAAGACTGGCGCGGTGGCCCCGGGGACCCGCGTGGCTTTCTAAGTCAGGCCTCCTGTCCCCCCTCGGGAGCCCCGGTGCCAGGAGCGCACCTAGGGACACCCGGGACCCGCCCGCTGCGCCCCGAGGCCTCGTCTTCTGATTGCATCCCTGTCTCATCTGCAAGGTTATCGGCTTGCGCAGACCCTTCGTCTTACCCCGACCCCGTTAAGCAAAATAAGCAAAAAGGAATGCAGAATACGGAGGTGACAGTGTCCCCAGGGCTACCTCCAAAGCGGTTAAGCGATCCACCCTGGCCAGCGGCCCGCCCCACGCCTCTCCCTCCTCTCCTCCGCCCCCGTCGCCCTCCCCTTCCCGCCGGAACCTCAGCCCACCGGGGCGGCTCCTTGGGCCCCAGAGCTGGAGGGAGATGCCCAGCTGACCCCGGCCCGGCCTACACGGCGCCCTGCTCCCCTCTGTCCGGCTTCTCCGGCAGGTTCAGCACGAACGGGAAGAGCGCGGCTCGGGCGTCCACGGGGGTCCCGGGGGCCTCGGGCTGGAAGCTGCCGCCCAGGCCCGCGTCGCCGCCGGGCTCTGCGTCCTGGGCGGGCACGAAGCGCCAGGTGCCCGCGCGGCTCACGCAGTAGATGGTGCCGTCCAGGGCGGCGCAGCGGAAGGGCTGCAGGCCCGCGGGGGTGCCCGGCGGCCGCAGGAGCGAGGCGCACTGGCTCCACTGCTTGGCCAGGCAGTGGTAGCGCGAGACCCGGACGCCTCCGCCCGGCCCGGCCGCCGCCTGGACGTCGCCGCGGCCCCCGCACAGGTCGAAGCGGTAGATGAAGCCGTCGAGGGCCACCATGTCGGCCGAGCGCTCGCGGCTGGCGCTGCACGGGCACTCCTGCCACTCGTCGCGCCGCGGGTCGTACTTGAGCAGGCGGTAGAAGAGCGAGCCCCCGGACACGTAGATCTCGCCGTTGCACGTGGTGGCCTCGTGGGCCACGGCGAAGGCGCCCCGGGGCAGCGGCGCCACTGCGGCCCAGCGGTCGGCGCGCGGGTCGTAGCGCTCCACGCTGAGCAGGCACTCGCCGCCCACGGCGTACAGGTGGCCGTCCAGGGCCAGCAGCTGCAGCTGCGAGCGCGCCTGGCGCAGCGGCCGCACGGTGCTCCAGCGGTCGGTGGCCGGGTTGTAGCAGAAGACCTGGTCGGACGGGCGCGCGCGGCCGTCGGGGCCCGCGGGCGCCACGCCGCCCGCCACGAACAGGTAGTTGTAGAGCACGCACAGGCTGCAGCCCCGCGCCGGCGCGCCCTCGGGCAGCCGCGTCAGCTCGCGCCACTCGCCGGCCTCCGCGTGGTAGCAGTAGATGGCCGCGTCGCCGCGCGCGTCCGTGTCCCCCGAGGGGCTCTGCGGCCGGCTGCCGGCGCGCTCCCCGGACGGCCCGAGCGCCGCGGCCAGCAGGCGGGCGCGGCCGGCGCGCAGGCGGCGGCGCAGCAGCAGGTCGCGCTCGGCCCCCGACAGGCGCCCGAACACGTTGGGGTCGCGCAGCACCTCCAGGTAGTGGTCGCTCATGAAGCGGTACGCGGCGTCGCGCAGCTCCGACAGCCGCTGCCGCTTGGCCGCGCTCAGCACCTCGTAGCAGTTGGTCAGGCTCAGCTGCGGGCCCACGGCGTCGGTGGCGCGCTGCGCGGCTCCGGGCAGCTGCAGGCGGCGCGCGCCGGCCACCACCTCGGCCACGTTGTCGGGCCGCACGCCCGCCATGCGCCCGCTGTACGCGTCGGCCAGCAGCAGCCGCAGCGCCGCCAGGCTCACGCCCTGCACCCGCAGCACGTCCCGCGACGCGCGCGCGCGGAAGAAGTCGCTGCGCGCCGCCAGCACCGCCTTGTGCGCGCGGAGCCGGCAGCCCGACACCTCGATGACCAGGTCGGGCTCCCCGTAGGCGGCCGCGGCCCCGGGCGGCACGGGCGCGGGCTCCGCGGGGTCCTCCAGGCACTCGGGCTCCCGAGGACACGCGCGCTCCTCCAGGGACGCGGGCTCTTCCGGGAATGCGCGCTCCTCAGGACACCCGGCCTCTTCCGGGGACCCGGCGCCCGCGCTGCCGGCCTCCCACTGCCGGTGCACCACCCGCTGGCCGCGGCGACACGGGGGCGGGGAGGTCGCGGCGTCCTCCGCGGCGGAGGCGCGAGACTGCGGCGGGGAGTCGTCCCCGGAGCTGAAGCACAGGGACGCGCTGAGGCTGCAGGGTGTCTGCGCCGGGGACGCAGCGCCCGCCCCCCCGGCCGCGCCCGGGCCGCCCTCTCCCGGAGTCCCGGCCTGGCCGCGCGCGCCGTGGGCAAAGGCGCCCCCGGGCTCGGCCCCGCGGACGCGGTCGTCCCCCGGGTAGAGGACGCAGGGGGCCACCGAGTTCTCCATGGGAGGCCTGTGTCGCCGCCGCCCCCACGCCCACCTCCCGCGTGGCAGCCCCGCAGGTCCCGTCAAGGTCGGTGGTGACTCGGGGGTTCTGGCTGCACACGCCTTTCTGGCACCGATCGGATTTCACTTCTGTGTGTCCACGATTTTTTTCTTTTCGTCCGCAGGCCGCCCCTGCTCGCCCGGCCCACTCTCCCGGGAGGGGGGCGTGCCCAACTCTGGCTGAACTTCGGGCCGCAGTAACCGTACCCTGGCTGTGCGCTGGGGTGTCCGCGCCAGCAACTGCGTCGTCAGCACCGGGGCGGGCGTGGAGCCCTGAGCGCTGCCTGACTGCGGTTCTGCCCCCGCAGCGCTGGGGGCTGGGGCGTATGCAGCGCGCTGGGCAGGCCGGGGCCTTGAGGGGGTGTTTGCCCCGCACCGCTTTCTGTGCTACCACGCTGGTCCCCGAGGACCAGCCAACTCCAGGCCCGAGGTCCAAACTTCAGAGCCTTGACTTGAAGCCCATTTTCTCTGGATAGCCGCCCGGGGGGGCTTTGCTTCCTTCCTGGTGGCTAACCTGGAGGTCGGCTGCAGAACGTCTGTCTCGTGCCCCCGCACCTGCAGCTCCCGCCCTGTGTCTGCGCCCTGGCCGCGCGCCGGGCATCGGTGGGTGGGTCACCTGCAGGCGTGCGGGGGGACCTTCCTCAGTCATCAGCCGGGAGTCTTCCTCTGCCGCTTCCTCTGCGGGGGTAGCAGGTGTTTCCACAGCAGTCCGGCATGCTTTCCTTGTTCCTGTTTATGGGACAAAGAGAGAGGATGTCGGAATTGGGTTTTTTCAGCACGGTCATTGCCGGTCAGTGGGGTCTACACACCTCCCTCCCCGACCTTCAGATTACGGCTCCAGTTCTGGTGGCGAAGGGGACTGTGACTTTCCACTGCTGGAGACTGTGGTGACTAGGACTCGCGGAATTATTTAGGCGTTTTTTAGAAGTGCCTTCTCTTCCTCTCCTGATTTCCAGGACCAGGAAGGAGAACCCAGTTCGAGCAACAGGCGGTGCCAGACATTATGGCCTGGATATACGAGGTTGGACCACAGGACATGCTAGTTCTGTAGGTCAAAAGCAGACAAGCGTCAACAATCTCATATTTTTAACCTAAAAAAGAAGTATACATAGAATCAAGAACTCCTGTTAGTGAAAAAGCATAGCTGGCTATGTAATTTTATTAACGTGTGACAGTTTCCTTTTGGTCTTTTCTACTAGATTTTTTCAAATCCAGTCACAACAAATATTTGCAGAAAGGTGCTAGGACACTTCCCTGGAGTCGGCCTCAGCCGATAGCTTATGTTACAGACTCCGAATGGTTCCGAAACTCATCTGAACTGGTCATTCCTAGAATTACATCTCTGGCAAACCTCAGAGCAGCAGTGATCCAAGCAGCCTAAATGCAGCAAAGGAAAAGTCAGAACAAAAAGGCTGCAGTTTGGAGGACAGACGTGAGCACCTGCAGATGGATCACAGAATCATTCCGTGTCTTCCCTAAACGGGCAGAAGTTTCACTGAGATCCCTAGTGTAGTGGGAGGAAACTTAGAGGTCTTAGAGTCAACATGAGCCAAATTGTATTCTAGCTTCCTCGAGAAAAGAACGTGGAGAAGGAAAACACACAAAGTAGGACTCAGGTTTATTATATAGATGTGTGTTCACCTCTCAGATGAGATAAAGTGATATTTATTTAGACCCTTCCCTGCACATGTTCTGATGCTCTACTTATACAGGGTACCATTCCCTGGTCCCTGTAAACGCTCAGGGGTGTGTGTGTGTGGACTTATGTATGTATATATATATATGGATATCTTTATATATATCTCAATCTTTATACACACACCCAATGTGCCTGCCACTGAAAAGGCTCTCCTGTTATTCTCAGAAATAAAAATGTCTCCAAGTTGGAAATTCAAGACTTTCAATTCCCTCCCTCGCTCTCTCTGCCAGGTCTTTCACAACAATGCTTTGGCGTGGTCACTGCAGGTGGGGCATTGCCATGAGTGCCTGGAAATGCAATGCTGGGAAGGCGTGGAGAACCCTGAAGCTCCACCCCACGGTGTGCCTCACAGATCCTGAGGGCACAGGGGCTGTGTGGTCCTTCAGCCGTGCCCCGCCCACTGCTCTCCTGACCTGCACCCTGCCGTCGCCCGGTGCGCAGTCCAGGGCGCTGGAAAGGACCACTGGCCACGGCGGCGGCGAGCAAATGCAAACTGGAAACCTGTGAAGGGGTGTCAGTGACCTGCTCTGGCAGCCCGAGGGCTTCAGGTGCTTTTGGCGTCAGCCGAGCCACCGGGGGAAACGGAGATCAAAATTAAAGGCACATTTTGGACTCAGACATAGGAACCTAATGTCTGAAATAAAATCAGAGACCTGGCTTTCTCATTCGGCCTGTTCATTTAACTCTGCTGCACACTCCTGACGACCGTAGACCGTAGAAAACTGCTGTGTTACATTTCATTCCCTGTCCTGGGCGGGGTCTCAGAACCGCCCTCTGCGGCTGGACCGTCATCCGCAGGGCACACGCGGGTCCCGAGTTAGACCCGGATGGTGTCATCGACTGACAGGGAAGTTGTGCAACAGAACAGATTCTAAGAGCTTGAATGTGGAACTCTGCCCTTTAAAAGTCCTTAATCCTGAAAGCGTGTTTGATAAGAACGTATTTCCTTGCAGCTGGAGCTAAGCAAGAGCCATGCCCCACGGGGGAAACGCCATCGGAAGCCGTCTGCTGTCCATCTCTGCGGTGCCGATAAGGAAGCCGTCTGGTGACAGGGTAAGCATCCTTATCCAAAATGCTTGGAACCAAAAGTGTTTTAGATTTTAATTTTTTTAATTTTGAAATATTTGCATTTATATTTACGTCCCACATCCAAAAACCCAGAATCCAAAATGCTCCAACAAGCATTTCCTTTGATCTTCACGCCAGTGCTCAGAAAGTTTCGGATTTTGGAGTTTTCGGGATTTGGGATGCCACACCGGTACCTGGGATAGGACTGGTTCTTGTTCCAGCTAAGCCGAGAAAGGATAAAACTCAGTTATGTCAAAAATCATGATCCTAGAGTTTTTAATAGCTCCACTGCTTTTCCTCCCCAACACCCACAGGCTACTGAGTCGTGCCCTTTGCAAATGCACTTCCAGAAGTTTCCACCAAAACTTCCTCCCCCGGTCTCCCGTGTGCCCCTGGCATGTCACGGAGCTGGGGTCAGGGTGTGGCTTGACATGGCACAGCCGTGCGGTGCGGCCACAAGGACCTTCGTCCGGACAGCCCGTCTAGAGCCAGCCGTCAGCTCAGCAAGTCTCGGTCCACCACGCGGCAGCACGGCCGTTGCTGGACACATGCGTGTTGCCAGACGTGACCGATCTGTGGCTACGGTGTCCAGCGGTAGCTGGGAGGCTCTGGGGCAGCTTTTCCGGAAGACGGTTCCATTGCACAAGCAGCACCTGGCCTGCTCTGGAGTCTGTCACCATCTTGCAGGACACATGGGTGGGACTCCGCAAGGGAAGTGAGATTAAACAGGGGCCCTTTTCTTTTTCAGGTGGTGTTAGAAGAAACTCAACAGTAAGAGAAATGTCTTTTTTTTTTCCAGAATGACCCATTACTGTGATTTTTACCTTAAAATGGATGGGGAGGAGTGAGCCCCATTTAGTTCAACAGACCTCTGAGATGTCAGCATCTCTGCTGAGACCGTTGGTGTCAGAGTTCTTTGGATTGGAAGGCAGGGATTTCCAAAGGGATTTTTCCCCCATTCTGTGGGAATTCCACTAAGAGGCTCCCTGAGGATTGCGGACAGGGCGTCCGTCCTTGTCACTGAGAAATAACTGGAAATTCCTGCCTGATCAGGGCATTTGGAAGGACTTTTCCCTGACTGATGTTCGTTATTAATACTAATCTTTCCCGAGCCCCCAGCTGGGGCGTCAGAGTCAGACGAAGACCACAAACTAAGCAGAGCGCGTCCGGGGAAGGAGTGTGGTAGGCGCAGGGACAGCTCTTCTTCTCGCCTGCAGTGAGGAAATCACCTAATAAGAACAAGGCTTAATTAAATGCAACGTATCTAGCATTTTCCCCCTGAAGGACACACACTTCTTCCTGACCCTATACCTATCTAAGCAGTTTTTTAAGCTTCTATTGCTTTCTTCACAATGTGAATTTAAAAATGTAACTGTATGATTTCCCAACATGGACATTAGTTTATACATTGAATGTGGACATTTATTAAAAATTAAATCTCACACTTCACTATAATACTACTGGTTGCTAAAAAGAACCTTTCTTTCAAATAGTCGCAGTCAGCTTTATTTTTTTTAAAAAAATGTGTGTTAATAACTCCGGAAGCGTCTGGAAACCTCCGTTCCTTACCAGCCGCATCTTCCCCGTGACGCATCTCTGACCCCCGCAGTGAGGTCGCAGGTTCCCTGGGAGTGGCGTCTGTGCAGCGCCCGCTTTGCGCTTTCACCCTCATAGCAAGCAGCCAACACATCGTGGGGTTAATTAAGAAAGAAAACCCATAAGTGTAAGAAAAATTATATAGAGTCTTAGAAACTTGCAGGGAACCTCAGGATTTCTATTTGACGATAGAATGTTTTGATTCGCTTTCAGCCATTCATGCGAATATTGTTTTCAAGGTTATTTCCTCTTTAGGCCCCAGTTAAAGCGAATCCACGGGCTCTGGGCACACCCGGCCCTGGGTGTGCGGGGACAGGAGGGAAGCCCCAAGCCAGGTGCCCCATGAGGCTCTCGGTCCTTGCTCCGAGCGGATGCACATTTCCTCGGTGTTCTCTAAAGCACCAAATATAGTGTTGGGGCGACATCGAAACATGCAGGCTGATGCTGTCCGGAGCTAGCGGAACGCATCACTCACGAAGCATTTTTGCATTTTGAAATGCACCCATTAGCGACACTCTGGGGCTACTAACAGCAAGGCTCCATGCTGAGTCTCGGGGGACCGGAACGGTGGCCGTCTGCTCTTAGCGTCTGCCCTCAAGGTGTCTGTCACAGTCCAAGCAGTAAGATGCCACATGGATAAAAGAAAACTAAAACCAATCTTAGGCAATATTTTCTGTGTAGTTTCGAAACGGGGAGGGTGTCTACTGAGGGATGTAGTTTGTTGAGAAATCATGAGTAAGCGGGTGTCCCACGATATATCAACTGACATTAATTAGAGTCCGTTCCACCAAAGCACAATCTGTAATCACGTGATTACACATGCGTGTAATCACACGCATGGCCCGTGGGGCACAGGGACAGCCCGCAGGGTGCACGCATGGCCCACAGGGCGGGAGACACAGGCGCCCGAGAGCCCCAGCAGGGCCAGCCCCCAGGGGTCTTAATCATCCCCACCCAGAAATGAGACCTTGAGTCAGCAGCCTCTGGAAGGTTCCAGCCCGGAGCCCTCCAGCTGCCACACCTGGTGCTGAGGGGCACTGAGGAGAGCTGTCCCCACAAGCCCGCAGACTTGTACGCAAGATAAATGCTGTTGCTTTAAGCCGCTGTGTTTCTGGGTGGCTCACTAAGCAACCACCATACCCGGGACAGGGTCTTGCTGCCCGCGGTAAGCATCGCAGCTGCATCCAACGCAGCGGGAAGCCACGGAAGGCCCCACGTCGGATCTGTGTTGCTCCGTCTGCCGCATGAGGAACTGATCAGGGAGGACGGGCAAGGCCCTGCCAGACACTGAGGCCGCAGCCCCAGCTGAGGTGAAGGAGGCCAAAGCGGGCAGGTTTGGTGGAAATAGACCAAGGCCCCCGACGCTCAGACTTCAGTATTGCGGGACATCAGCACCGTGGTTTTTCACTTATGAGACATTTTATGTGCACCGTCCTGTTTCATGGTTTCACCTCAGGACCCAGGAGATCTCGTTCTGGTAAAATTAATCCATGTGCTGCTCCATCAAGCCCTAAAGTGTGAAGCTCCATCAATTTACATAAAGGAAATGCCACAATTAATTTAGCAATAAAACTAGTTATGTTGCAATTTTAGGACACTTTGCTTTCGTGCCCTCCCTAGTCTTCTCTTTGTCCTCCAATTCCTCACCACAGGGCCTTTGCACGTGATGTTCACACAAACCTTCCCCTCCTATCCTCCCTTGCCACACTGTCTCACATTTCCAATCTCAGCTCAATATTCCTTTGTTATTTGCATTGATAGGAATTTATTCATTTCCTTCGGAGCACTTGTCTCAGTTTGTTATTACACATGAAATAACATATGTTTAATGCCCTCGACCATATTAGAGTCTAAGCTGTAGGGAGGAGGAGACTGGGTTTATTTTCCTCCCAATTATACTCCCAGCACCTACAACTGTACCTGACCCACAGCGGGCATTCAATAAATATTCATGAAAGAGGGAAAATTAATGCTTAATCCTTCAAACAAAACATGCACAAGAGGCCTTGATGATTTCAGTATCATTTCTAGCGGGAACTTGGTTGCTGGCAAAAGGAAAACTCCTGGAAGTTTTCATTTTATTCTTACAGTTATTACTCACTGTTAAATGTTTTGCAAATATGTGCTGGCTACCAACGCTATAATTTTAGCTTAATTACAACGATGTCAAGAGAAAAACCAAAATCAAGACCACCACTGAGACAACAAGCCCTTGCTCTCCAGAGAGCGGAGATTGCCGGGAGTAACCGAGTTTGTGCAGGACGACAAACCCACTGCTCCCAGGGCCCCTCCCAAGCCCCACTCTGAAGAGACCTTCTTGGTCACAGCCTGGGATGCAAGGAGGCTTAGAGGCATCACAGCTGCTAAGTAATTCCAGATTTGCAGCAGAGCTATTATTACGGAGCAATTTATGCTATTGGTATTTAGAAAACAACTGAAACATGAGCCCAGATGGAGGCGTTCGCAGCACAGGGAGCCTCTGTTTCAGTACAGGGACAAAGGCACGGAAGGTGCCATCGAATCTGAAGGTTTCCCATTGCTGATGTTGGTACTTGTGCCGGAACTTACAGAAGCCGGATCGGGAACACAAGGACTGTGTGGGAAAATGTTTAGGAACGATGTGACGGTCCCCAAACCGCCTTCCCAGGGCTGTCCCGTCCTCCCAGGGCCAAGCGCTCTAAGGAAAGGCCAGATGGCAACACCCGTGTTCATGCTGCCGGGGAATTTCCTCAGCCACAGTCCAAGGTGCACAACACTGAACTGTTTCCTCCCCTCCCTCCCAGGCCAAGATCGCCTTAGATACAGCCAGGCATCATGAGGGCAGGGTACTCCTGAGAAATGCGTCATCAGGCAATGTCATCACTGCGAGCCTGAGTGCACTGACACACACCTGGGTGCACTGACACACCTGGGTGCACTCACACAGCCCACGGCGCGCCCAGGCGGGTGGCACCGCCTACCGCCCGGCTACAAACCTGAGCAGCAGGTTACTGTACCCAACACTGCAGGCAACTGTAAACCAATGGGGAAAGGATCTAGACATAGAAAAGAGACAGGAAAAACAGTGTTATTATCTTATGGGACCACCTTGGTATGGGCGTGTGGCCTGTCACTGACCAAAACACCATTTTGCTGCACGCGACCGTCCCGTAAGCAAAACCTCTTAACTGTTGCATCCTGCGCTTTCTGATTACACGACCGACGAGGCCCGTGTGATTCACAGGAAAGGCTGGAAGACTTTAGCTCGTTAAAGTTTTTGCTCGGCTGTCCCAGACGGGAGCACCGGAATGCCAGCTTCCGTGAACGTGCAGACATCGGGCTGTCGCTCAAGCAGATCCCCAGCCAAGGACAAGCTCCCCGACCCGATGTCGGCCGTGGGGGGATTATTCTAATCATAGCGCCCTGTTAGCTCGGATAAGGCTGGAGGGCTCCGGCGACAGCCATCAGGAGTCCCCGTTAGAGAAGAGCGACTGCCCTTGGGTGGGGACCCGGAAGTTCCCGCTCAGCGCCCAAGGTTTGCGCAGGAGCCCGGGGACCTGCGGGCGGCCGCGCTTTGTGGGCTGATTAGAAATAAAGCTCCTACCGCACCTAGCTGTTCCTGTTCTCTCCCCTTGGAAGAGGGATTTGGGCTGGGGGGTAGGTGGAGAGTGTGTTCTCGCAGGAATCTAAGGGGTGGCGGAGCTGTCACCCTGAGACCGAGGATGGACCCCGCGGGGCGAGGCGTTTAAACTCCACTCGGCGTCTCCGAGCTGGGCGCGGGCTGAGCAGCCACAGGCGGTCTTCGCCCAAGAGCAGCTCGTTCCGCTCCTTTGTACACCCTCCCGCCGCGGTGCCCACGGTCCACACCCGCTGAGAACCCCGGAAGGGCTGTCGGGGGCGGACGGGAGCCGGAGGCGCCGGCGAGACCCCGGGTGCGGGAAGGACCCGCCACCCGCTCCGTGCGGCCCTCGGACGCGCGCTCCTGCTCAGCCCGGCGGGACCCGGCGCGGGTGGGCGGCGGGACTGTGCGGCCCGGCCCGGGGCGACCAGGGCTGGATCCGCGGGCGCGGCCCCCGCAGACGCTCATTGTCCTCTGCCGGGAACTGCTGCCCGCCGCGCCCCCGCCGTCCCCAAGAGCCTCAGCGCCGGGTGGAGACGCGGCCCCCGCACCCCGCGCCCGAATCCCGCCCCCGCGCCGCCCCGCTGGACCCGGCCCCGCCCCGGCCTCCTCCGCCCGACCAGCGCCCCCGGGCTCCCTTCCCCCGCCGCGCCCCGGGCCCACCCCTACCTGCCGCTGCGCGCCGCTCCCTCCGCCCCGGCGCCCACCCGAGCCCGGCACGCGCGGCCCGGCGGTGGTCTCCTGCGCGCATGCGCACGGGCCCCTTCCCGCGCACCTGCGGGCGCCGCGGTGCTGGGGCTGCGGGGGGCCCGGGCCGGGGACCGCGCCGGGCAGGGCCGGGCTCTGCGCTCGCCGAGGCCGCGCGGGGACCCAGCGCTCCGAGGGGCGCGCGCCGGAGCCGGGGCGGCGGGCGGGGGCGCGGCCGGCCTGGGCGCGCGTGCACAGAGAGCCGCCTCCGGGCCCCGGGCCGCCTGGCACGTCCGCTCGGCGCCTCCGCCCGCCGGTCCGAAGCCGGGGCGCTTCCTGCAGCCGGGCGGGCCGAGCGGGCCGAGCAGCAGGTGCCCGCGGCGGGCGCGCTGGGTCCCCGGCGCTGTCGCCCGTCCCGACCCCAGTCTCCAATTACGAACCGCGAAATAGTGGAACTGAGTGTCTCTACGTTTCTGTAAAAGCAGAGGCGACGCGCTGGTGGCCTGGTCAGTGGTTAAAATCCCGCCGGACGCCGCCCTGATCCCCAGGGAGGAGTGGACGGGGACGCGCGACCTTCACCCCGCGGTGGGTTAGTGACGGGTAGAGTTCCATGAGCCCGGAGAACCGGAGCCTTTACTTTCTTCCTTTTCTTGTTTCTTTTCCCATTTGACCGTCTTCGCCGGTTAAATGCTGGACGGTGACCGGCCCTTGGCTGTCGCGCCGCAGCCCACAGCCCCGAACGTCTTCAAAACCCCTCCCTCCTCCAGTTGCCGACAAGAGCTACCTACATCGGCCCAGGGTAACGGCGGCAGAAACCAAGCACACTACCGAGATTAAACAAAATTAATTGTCCTTGAACCGTACAGAAACAGACCCTTTCACAGGGCTGGTGCTCCGCTTTTATTTTGTTCAATTTACTTCCAAAATATTTCAGAATCTACAGGGACATTTTTAGGGTATCTCTGCCTACCTCTGCATGGAGAATACATTAACTTTTCCCCAGTCTCCAGGGAAACTTGGGAGGGATGACCAGGGCTGCGGCTGGTCCCCCCACCCCGCAAGGTGTGGAAGGCCAGGGAGGCTTGTCCCCTGGGTGCCACCGACAGGGACGTGGGGGACAGGGAACATGTCACAACCCCACTGGAGTTTACAATGCTTGGCATACACTGGGTTCTCAATAAATATGTATTGAATGAATAAAAGAACAAATGAAGTGACTTAAAACCGTCTAGTAGACAAGCAGCATGCAGGAACCCTCTATATACTTTCATACTTCAGATGTTTTATTTAAAAAATGGACCGTAGCCACAACGTCAGTGAGAATTGCAGAGGAACATTCCATGCCTCTGGTTAGTTCTTCGTCACTGCAGAGACCCCCAGAGTTCCCAAAATTGGACCTGGGATGTAACAATGTCAAGAAGAAGGGGGACCTATTCTAAATAATACATCTATTTCAAGAGTAAGAATATTTCACTATGTAAATTTTCCACTTCTCGGGAGCAGCCTAATCATGCCTGGTAGACTCGAAGCACGCACACGCTTCCCCAGGCAAAACTGTGCCCTAAAAATAGAAACAGAGCTTATTGAATTGTCCAGAGTGGGAGGATTTGCAGTCCCCGAATGCCGGATCCCGTGGACCTGGGTCCCCAGCTCCGAGGACTTAGGCACATCGGGAAGCTGCCTGGGGCATGAGAGACAGGCAGCTTCAGAATTCAACAGACGGGACCTCAAACTCTGGCCTCTCCATTTGCAAGTCTTGTGATTTGGAGCGAGACACTTGACCCCTCTCTGTGCCCCATGGGATGTGCCTGCGCCTAGCTGTGGGGTTAAACGAGATGCTCCTGGCACTGCAAGCAGCTGGCGGGATCCGGGGAGGGCAGCTCGCATTCGCCACCTCTGATTCTGTCCTCGCCCTCTGGGAGGTTTTGGCAGACCTTTCTTTGCCTCTCCAGCTCTGTGCACCCCTGCAGTGCCCACCTTGCACGCACTCCTGGAAGGCACGAGAGGCAGAGGCTGGCAAATCACAGCCTCATTCCGAGCAGCACCGCACCTCCCGGGAGAGAGGGTTGGGTCCTGCTGCCTGTTAGGATGCTGGATGTTGTTTTCCTGCATCCGCTAATACCAGACCACAGATAATTTCCCAAATGCTTTTAATAGCCCATAAGGGTTTGTGCATTAACCTCCCCGCCCCCCCCAAAAAAGCAGTTAAATTTCAATAACTGTCAGGAACGGGGCCAATTGCCATAAAGTACTTCCAGCTTCTTGGCATGAAAAACTAATTAGAGTATGTGTGTTGGTTTTGAAACAATATTCATTGGTTCATCTAAAATTTCTACCCGTGCTGCACAAAAGGGAAGTCATTGGCAGAGAACTCCCTTAAATTAACCCCACCCAGTTCGGCTGCCCTCCTCACTCCGCCGGGCTCCGTGGGCCTTTGCGTCCTGCTGTGATATTGCAAAGCTCTTTCCCCTGCGTCTGACTTTCTCTGCCCGCGTCGCAGGCCAGCGCCTGAGCCCCTCGTGCCCAGGGAACAGTGTGCTCCTGGGGACTCCGGAATATGGTTGGCTGTTGACTGCTAACAGCACACGTGTGTTGACCATGTACTGAACCTGTCATTCCAAAAATGTTAAATGATAGACAATCCCTGGTTTAAGATAATACCTTAATTATCCTGGTTTAAACAGGAGAGCAGAGACCTACGCTTTTTAGCTTTACACTTCCACAGCCCGGGACTGCGATGGATGAAGTCGTCATGCTCGCGGATTGTTGAATGAGTGAATGAATGATGCCTTTCTAGGCTAAACGTCTGTGTGTGGCGGGTGTTTGGGTGCACACCCTCCTTCAGTGGCTTGCAGCGCTTTCGAAGCTGTCCATAGTGATGTCCCAGTTTAGTATTTTTTAAAGTTTCAGTCCATTACAGACTGATACCTTTTGCATTTACAATGAAAATGAGATAGTAAAAGGACATATAGAACACGAGGCCATCACCTTCGGTGAAACCGGCACTAAATCATTCTGTCAGACCGCGGGTGTCCACACACAGCACTCAGTTTCTGCCCTGGTGGTCTGTAGCTCGGGCCACACTGGGGCGCCACGGCTGGGAAGGACACGGGCCACCGCCTCCAGCGCATCTTCACGCCTGGCCAAGACCTCAGCTCGCCAGGTGGGAACAGCTGGAATTTTCCGCAGACACTGTCTCTCCAAACCTCGTCTTATTGCAGAATCAGGCAATGCACGCGGACAAACTAGGCTTTGGGGTATAAATGTTTGAGAATGGCTCTCAACTATTTCCACAAATATAAGCAGAAATCTAGCCATTTGCCAAACGGACCCTGATGTCTCTGACCAGGCCGCCTGATCTATTTCCTGCTGCCGTCTGGAGGCAGAGCGCTACGGTTTGCAGGGCGCCAAGAACCCATTTTCCAAAAAACACTCACAGCCAAACTTGGATGGCTTCTTGTCTGGTCCCTGCCTTCCAGGATGTCGGGTGCTTGTTTTTGTACTTGGAAGGTGCTGGACACCGATTAGCCCCGGGGCCCTGGGGGTCAGGGCCTGGGCCCTCTTCCGAGGCCCTCCCCAGCGCGAGAGCGTGTCCTGCTCCCGCAGACGTCCAGGAGGCCAGAAGGGAGGCCTGGCCACAGACCCTCTCCTGCCCCAGCTGGCTCACGTGGCCCCGGCTGTCCTGAGCTCCCGTCCCGGCGTCCCAGTCGGGAGCTGCAGGACTCAGAGAGGACTGGGTGGGGGTCGGCCAGACGCCCTCCCTGGGAGCTCCCTCGAGGGCTTGTCCACCCCGCTGCAGCCTGGCTGCTCCTGCCGGGAAAGTGCCCGCAGTCGTCCTGCCCCAGCTTCCTCTGTGCCCTCCCCGAGAGACCCCGCTGCGGTCAGAACTCCTTGCACTCAGGTTCAGGAGCCTTTCTGAACCTCCCTCCTAGCCTCCTGTGCCCCCCCGCCCACCGCCCGCCGTGGGGCAGCTCTGACTCTGGCCCCGTCCGCGCCTGTGAGGGGACCGGCGGCCGGGTCTGGCTGGACGTTGCACTGGCTCGCGCTCGGTGCCCGGCATGCGGGGCCCGGGGCAGAGTTGTCCTCACCCATCGGTCTGTAGCTGCATGTCGGTGTCACGCCCTTGCGGACAATGGCACGAAGATGACACGCCAGCCCGTCAGAGTGACGCCCGCCCGAGTCTTCTGTTCTCCGCGCCTTTCCCGCATTGCCCCTTGAACTCGCGCTGCCTGGCTCTCAGAAGTGGAAAGAAAAATGAACGTGGAGATACTCTGAGAGGTCTGTTTGGAACGCGTGCTCCGCGCAGCGCCACTGCAAACCCGTTGCTCTGAGGGTCTGCAGCCCCTTCCCAGGCCAGCAGGGCGTCTTCACCCTTTCCAGAACCTTGTCTTGTTGCCAGGGCCAGGCCTGGCTCCCCTGCGTGCCCGGCCTCTCCATGGGACCCTGCCTGGTGCAGGGGACTGTCCACCCGGGAAGGGGAGTGTCCTGGAGTTGCTCAGTCTGCCAGGGCGTGAGTGGCCCAGGGCAGGATGCCCCTGCTCGCTGGAGATGAACTGTCTGGACTGCGGGGGGTGGGGGGGAGACTGGGCCAAGCCCCCAAGCCGCCCTCCGTGCCCTGGAGGACAGGGAAGTACCCAACTCAGAAAGGCCCAGCAGGAGGGCAGGAGTCAGGCTGCGGGCTCTGCTGTGGCTTTGTCCTCCGCAACCAAGTCCTCGGCTCTCTGGAGTTGCTGGGCCCCTGCGGGCAGTGGGCACAGTCGGGGGACCGGCCCCTCCGGCCCCTGCGAGCCTTGGGCTGGCTGAGGTCCCCGCAGAGCACAGGCCTTGGAAACGGACAGGGCCCGGCTGTCTCCAAGTCTGAGATGTCACCTCCCGTCCCCGGGCCACATCAGGGCATGGGGAACCAGTAGGGGACATTAGGTGACCTTCAAACTAAGGCCCACATGGAGAAGCTGAGAGTTCGCTGGCAGGTGGCAGCTCTGAAAACCATCTCAGTACCTCAGAGGCCTGTCCCAGGCAGCCACTCCATCGAGTGTCCCGTGCGTGGTCTATTCCTATGGAAAAAGTTGTTTTTAATCTACGGGAGTGCATGGGTCCCCGACGGCTGCTGTAACAAGTTGACATGAAATTCATGGCTTAAAACAGCCCAAGTTTATCATCTCACAGTTCCGGAGTCACATTCCGCGTGGGTCTCACGGGGCAAAGATCAGTGTCCACAGGGCCCTCCTGGGGGAACAGGGGACAATCTGTTTCCTGCTGGTCCAGCTTCCCGCGGCCACCACCTGACTTGACGTGGGGCCCCTCGTCCTGCAAAGCCGCTGAGCAGCCTCTTCCAATCCCTGCCTCTGCCCGAGAGTCCAAGAGTTAACACTGGATTTGACAAACCCTCATTTGTGTTTCTGAAAAGCCACATGAAACAAAGTTCCAGGAGGCAAGCAAGGCCTTTGCACTCTGGGAGAGCAGTTCTGCTCCGACAGGATGAACCTGGGAGCCTCCTCCCCGGGGGACGGGACGCGGCAGCCGGGATGCGGCGTCGGCATCTCCGTCGGGGGTTCCCAGCAGCGTGGCCCAGGGCCCCAGAGTGTGACGCAGAATCCTTGACCAGGGAAAGCTGATGCTCCAGGAATTTGACAGGAAAGTCTGATGTGAAACTCTGAATATGTGGAAACCCAAGCCCACGTTTGCCATTCCTGTAAATCTGGGTGACATATGCTGCATTTGCTTAAAATACGGTCTGTTAAAGTGTCTCCTGCCCCCAGGAATTGTTCTTTCTCTCTCTGAACCCAAACCCCCTCAGGCTGTGATTGCACCGTTGCGTCTGGCTTAAAGGTAGCTACAAGGGTGTCCGAATGTGGGCTGCTTGGCCCCGCCACCCTGCTAGTCTGGACGAAAATCCCACTTCGTGACCCGAAGAAGAGAGTGTTTCATTCCAGTTGGAAAAGCCGCGCTGGAGAGCGCAGAGCAGGGATCCGTGTGGTCGCAGCAAAAAAGACATCGGGCTGCCAATTTCCGAGAGTGGAAGACGAGGATGCGTCTGTTCCGTAACCAGCCAGGCCTGGGTTTTCAGCCTCGGCGCTGTTGGCGTTCCTGCCGTCCGGGGCCGGCGGGGCGTTGCTGCTGACGCCAGAGTCCCTCTCCCACCTGCCCTGTGTCCACGTCCAGAAGTGTCTCCAGACGTTGCCAAGTGCCCCCACCCCGACTGAGACCCACCGAACTCGAGGTAGAACAGGAACCCCCCATGTTGGCACCAAAAAGCAAAGCAATTGTTTTTAATGAGCAGGAGGAAATAAAAATAAACCCTCCGTTACTTACCTGACGAGAGCGACGCGCTGTGGTTTCTCTCCGCTCACGTCCCTTCCTGAACGTGCGCCAGGGGCCCGCGTCTCCAAGGGTCGGACTGAGAATCCGCCGCTGCTGGCCGGGGAAGCTCCTTCCTGGCTGTTCTGAGACCCTCCCACCCTCGCTCCCCCGTGTGTCCTGGCGGCAGGACGGGCGGGTGAGGCAAAGGCGCCTCCCGGCATCTCAGACCGGCCCGCGCCCAGCCCTGCCCGGTCCGGCCTCTGCCCTGACTGCCCGACACCTCCCAGACCTGCCCAGACGTCCGTCTCCTCGTCCTCACAAGAGGCGACCCCGCCACGCTCCGCCGTGCGCGTCCTGCGCAGGGCGCCCCGCTGGCACCAGGACTCACGGACAGGCTCGATGGCCAGTTTCCAGCCGCAGGCCTGCGTTTCATCACGGGCCGTTTACAGCAGACGCCGAGCTGAAAGCTCCTAGACTGCGCGGAGTCCCCGATTTCCGTGGGCAGTTTTTGTTTGGTTTTTGCCTCCAGCTCTCCTTTGTTTGCTCTGTGCCCTGGCCGGGCTCCAGGCAGCACATTTATACCATCCGGCTGCGCCCGGAGCAAGGGGCTGAGTCTTAACTTCTCTTTCTCTGTAACTCCAACCCCACCACTTACTTCTGGTAAGTTCTGGGAGTGGGAGTGGGCCGATTCCAGCCCCCTGTGCCGGTGCATTCGAGACGCCCAGCTCACCTGACGGTCACTGCTGGGCGGAGCCGGCCGGGGTGTGGGGGCTGGCGCCGGCCCAGGGAGGGAGCAACTCATACCCCCTGGCCAGGTTGCCTGTGCCACGGCTCCCAAACCGGGAGCCAGAGTGTTCCCGTCTGCAAAATGGGAATACAACAGCATCATCACTTCAATGCGAGATGCGCTGACCTCGGAGAAATAACTAAACCACAGCCAGAGCACCCAGGTGGAGCCACGTGGCGCAGGTGAGGTGGGGGCTATGACCTCATCTTGCAGGTGAGGAAACCGGAGTGAACACGGTCGGTCGTCGCGTCCTGTGCTGGCTCCGCCTCCTTCCGACCAGCAGCCCCAGACTGGCGCGGTCTTACCGGAAGTGAGCAGTAGCCCCGACGCGGCCCCCGAGCGAGGGTGGTGCCAGGGAACGCCCGGAAGGAGCATGAGGGCGTTTCAGCCGCTAAGGGGCTGCGTGCGCAGAGACACACGTGCACACCCACCTGTAGCTGCTGTCAGACGCCCGAAATCCACTGAGCTGCTCGTCAGGGGTTAACTCTGTCCGAGGCTCCTTGGAAAAAGCCGCAAGAGCAAAGAGCCAAAGCCGGGCAGGGAGGGCAGGCGGCCGAGCCAGCTGAGCCGCTTTCCACTTGAATAGACATCTCCCAACAGGCCCTGGCAGGAGAGCTGCAGCCCGTGCAGAGTGTGTGTGCATGTGTGTGCACGCGTGTTCATGTGTGTGCATGTCCGTGTGTGAGCGGGGCAGGCAGGAAAGAGGAAGTGGTTTCTGAAAGAGCAAGAGCTGTGCTGTGTCCACAGCTACCTGAGAACATTCAACAAAGTGCCCGGAATAAAGCAGCATCATTTACTCCTTTTTCTTAATGACATGCGCTTCATTTTCTAAAGAAAATAAGGGGGACGGGCTGCAATCTCTGCACATGTTGCTTTCTCGCTGAGACTGAGATTTCCGTGTCCGTGCTCTGTGCCGACGGCAAAGCTCCCTCTACTTCCAGACCCCGTCGCGAAGCCCTTCCACGCCGACAGGATTTGAAAGCTGCGCAGGCCGCGGGGTGGCTGGGCTCTGTCCGCCTGGCAGGTGGGGACCCGTCCCGGCGAACTGCCTCTCTCTCCGGAGGGTTGTCCGGAACAGCTCCCCGGAGCTTGCTTTCTGGAACTTCATTTCATGTGGCTTTTGAGAAACACAAATGAGGGTTAGGAGCACACGCTGAAATCCAAATGTTAACTCCTGGACTTAGGGTCACTTGGACTCAGTTTCCTCGTCTGTGTCCACGGAGTCAGAGGGAACTATCAATACCTCAGGAGGCTGGTAGATGTGAGTAAGAGAACGTCTGGCTGGGCTCAGACCCCCCCACCCTCCGGAATGTAACTGCCTTTTCTAGTCTGTGGGGAAAAAGGCACCTTGTGATACTGCACTTTTAAATAAAAAGACTTTATTTATGAAACCAGCAGCTAACAGTTTAACGAAGCCTGGGAGGAAATGACTTTCACATGGCGTATGTATGCAACTTAGAAAATATTTGGCTAAGTCGTAAAATTAACATTTTAGTCATCTGTAAAGTGCTGAGACATTTATTTCTGGTGAATGCCTCTGTTAGGTTTTTTTTCTCATTATCCGCCCAGTAAGTCAGACATTGATACATAGGGACCGGTTGTGCACAGTGGCGCTCACTGATTGCTCTCGCCCTCCACACCGGAGCTGCTCTGCAACGGCAGGGCACAGTGCCCTGCGCCCCACGGAGGAGTCGTCCCCAGTGACAGGTCCTGGGGCGGCACCCGCATCGTTCAGAGCGCGCATTCAAGGCGGGCGCGGCACTCCAGGGCGACAGGTATGAGAAGCCACGTGAAAGAATGAGACCTTTTCTTCTCGTTTCCTATAAAGCTAAAACATACGTATTTCTGACGTGGATGTTAATGCTACTTAATACAAGAAGAGGAGAATAATTTGGTGTTGACGCTTGCGTGTACATGTTGATAGGTATTGGGCATTTTGGTTCAAAGCAAAAATTATTGGTGAAATGCTGCAGACAATATGTTGACTAAAATATTAAACTGTTAATTTTTTAATCGAAAAATGCAATATAAAAATACTACTTTGTTAAAATGTACAGTACACACATTATACCACTTTGGGAAGCCCAGCTCACTTCGGAAGCAACACACCTTCTGGACGGGGTGTGTGCGCACCCTGGTTTTTTAATTGTTACAAATTCTATTCTGGAATTTGAAAATACAGAATATAAATAAAAGTAGTGAATGTGTATCAAGTAAAACTATTTAAAGAGTCGTTAATAAATTCCTATACTATGGAATACGTTTATTTTCTCATAAATTCTTAGTTTGCGGATTCTCTAAGTAACAAACGAGAATGGGTCTGAAGCTGAAGTCTAACGTTTAGGGTCTGTCTGTCGACTGCAGCAAACGGAACCTGGTATTTTCCCAGAACGTCACTTGGTGACTCAAAAACCACACCCCCTTCTCCTTCAGAAGCGTCTGTGATCCCTTCTGCGCGGGAGAGAAGGCAGGAACCGCAGGAGAGCCACCGTGGCGATATTGCACATCTTCCTCAAACACTGCGTTTAATGCATTCGACCCGGTGCAGACGCATGCACGCGCTCGCGCCGTATGATTTCACTGAGAAGTCGTCCTTGATTGCAAACTCCAGTGCCAGGAGGCGGCGGTCGCCCGTGTGCTCAGCAGGGAACCTGCCAGACCAGGATGGAGGGCGCCAGCTCCTCGCGGGGTGGCTGTCTGGCCTTGCCAGGCACCCGGCGGTGGCCCTGGCCGCCGCACACCACCAGCGCCGAGCTGGCCTTCGCTTTCTTGGCCCGCCGCACTCTGCCTCTCAGTGAGACGGGGTCCTTCAAGAGGTCGTAGATGACACTGTCCTCTGACCTGTGCTCCAGAGAGCTGGAGCCGTGGGACAGGCTCAGGGACCCCGACGAGGAGGACATGTCACTCTTCTGGGTCATGGATCCTGGCGCATCTCCCAACCAGATGGCCGCGTCGGGGTCGCCCTGGCTCGGGCGGGAAGCAGCTCCCTCGCTGGGAGGCCCGTCCTTCTCCTCGTCCGCCTGGGGCTCCGGGCCCGGGGACAGGCTGTCCCCGGCTCTGTCCTTGTCTTTCTCTTGCAGTGCTGCCGCCAGGATGATGAACTTGACGGGCCCGTTGTGCGCGTGGTAGGACACCATGCCCCTCCCTGGGGGGAAACAGTCCGACAACTGTCTGTTAAAATAGACACGTCGCAGAAGGAAACCAGAGTGCACGTCTTAACGCTAGACAGCTCTCCCAGCCCACAGGTTAAAGTGAAAATATCTAGGTTATGTTCTTGCGGATTTTTAGTTAATTTGAACAAAACCTTGAAAATGATGATCTAAAATACAAAATTGGGTTTTCTTTGGCTGTGTCTCAGTTCTACTGCTCATACTGTAATTTTAAAAATAATTCAATAGCTATTTTCCTGTTCTGCATGAAATACCTTCTCATGCTACAGAAATATACCTAATTTTCCTAAACCTTGATTAAAAATAATTAAAGCCTGGAATGTGGCAGTTCCAGGAACAAAATGCCTGAACGACCAGCTTCCTGCCCTTTTTCATCATACAATGTTCTGAGGTTTAGAACAATTTAATTCTATCGTTTAATTACAATTAGGACTTCTCAGTTTTTAGGTGCTAGGATTCAAATTTTAAAACCATCGTTGAGTCAGAAACACCTGCAGGCCCCACACCCCACGCTGATCTTTAAGTGTCAGGCGGACGGGCCATGTTCTGGGTGCCTCACGGGGGCAGGAGCACGTCCCTCCTCACCAGACAGGCTCAGGCTGGCCTGGCCACGTCCTCCTCTGGCCCAAGCAGATTAAACCATACACGTTCCACCGTGGCGGGGACTCCGTACATCCTGGGGCAGAGTGGCAAAGTGAAGGAGTCGGCCCACGGCTGCGGCTATGGAGGGACAGGGACAGGAACGCCCCCAGCCACCAGCGATTCCACCCCGAGATGCACACGCGGAGCAGAGCCGGCCACAGGAGCACTGGAGGCATCACAGGGAACATGAAAGTCCATGGAAGGAAACACGGGTAAGAGCCTGTCTGCTGTCAGGGGCAGCTGCGCTGCGCCGAAAAGGAAGGAAGGACAGTTACGTGCACCAAGGGCGGATGACACAGAGAGAAAAGAGCATCAGAGGAACGCAGGTGTGGTGGGGCGGTTGTAGAAAATACAAAATCAGGAAAAGTAAACAGAGTATTTTAGGGTACAAATTGGCAGAACTACAGAGGAAAACAAATGGAGAAATTAATGTAAAACTCAGGATAACCGTTTCCTATCAGTGAGAGGGGAGAAGAGGTGAGTTTGAGAGGGGGTGGGGGTGGCCGGGGCTCTAAGGCATGTGCAGGAGGTCGGTTTCTGAACTGGCCAGCATTTGGCCTTTTTATCATCACTGTTAAAACTGCCTGGATTTGTTATATACAATTTTATGTATTTACAGGTTGAGTATCCCTTATCCGAAATGCCTGGGACGAGAAGTGTTTCAGATTTCAGATTTTTTTCGAATCTGGAATGTTTGCGTTACTTACCCGCTGAGCACCAAACCCAAACGTCTGAAATGTGAAATGCTCCGATACCCCTCAAGGCCACACATGGCCCTCCAGCTCCCCGAGTGCCACTGAACCCAAACTTCACTGTAAAATTTGGATTTAGTCAAAAGGCCTCACTCAAGGATCTGGAGACCGCAGGTTCCTCACCCCGTAAGATCGTAATAAAAATGGAAATCAAGAAATAAATTGCAAAATCGGAGTTCCTCACTCCAACAGGCGGACACGCCGAGCTGTGAGGTGTCAGAGCCGTGGACGGGCTGCGCCTGGAGGAACTGTGGACGTAGAGCCCTGATTAACATTTTGGCGAGTTTCCTACCAATCTTTTCCTCTGTTAATATTTTCCCCTGGTTGACACATTTATAATCAACCAAAAATTAAGACGTTGGTTTCCCTAATTCCAGCATTAAAAGTTTCCGCGTTGCCGGAAACGCGTACGTGCCCGTCACTGGCCACCTAGTCCACCAACAGCAACACACCCGCTTTGCGAAGCCGCTCCGACCCCCCATCTTCAACGTTGCGGTGTCTCGTGTTTTTGTGCTATTGAAATCAGACGCTGGGAAAATATCTTTTTGCAGGATACCTCGTTCCTAGGTTAGGCTGTTTCCTGAGACAGATTCCCGGCCTGGGAATCCCGACTCCAGACACAGGAGCGTACTTAAGGGCTCGTGGCCCACAAGGCCACGCCACTTTCCAAAGGGGCCGTGGGCACCAACTCCAGCTCCTGCCCGCGTTGCGGCAGAGTGCGACCAGGCTTTCCCAGAGCCTGGGCTTCCTCCTTTACAACATAAAATACAAAATGTGCCCATTTCATGGAGCAAAACCGTGCATGATGGTAGAAACTGGTGGCAGTAAATACAATGTGAACATCCACGTTTTCAGGGTACGATTCTCCTTGGAACAGCAATATGAGAAACAGAAAAACAAAAAGGCTGATAATTCCAATTTAATAGATATACTCTATTAAGTCTTTATAATACACTGGAAAAAAACACCCCAAATAATTCGACTTGTTTAAACAACCCTGGGACGCTGAGTCACAGCACAGACCGCTGCGCCCGCGAGTTTCAGGCGAAGCCGCCGCAGACTCACCGGTCACCTTGGGGATGCCTTGCAGACGGGGCACTGGCAGGGCCACCAGGACTCCCAGGCTGGTGCCGACCATCAGCAACCCGTGGCCCACGAGCAGGCTGGTCACCGACAGCCGCTGGTGCCCTGGGGGAGACAGACAGGTGGCTGGAGGCTGGACACACCGCAGGCCGGAGCCCAGGCTCTGCGTCACCACCAGACCCCCGAGGCGGGACGCAGCACGGGGTGCCCACACCTGTGCGCTGGGCTTCCCAAGACGGGCCCACAAGAACCTGGACCACACAGCCGCGTTGCTGGACCTCCCGCCCACCTGCCCCTGCGCGGCTCTGCTTGGCCCTTTCGGGTGTGAATCGACCCCAGAGTCATCCGGCCAAACCGCCTGCTTCCGTGCGGTGCAGCGGTGAGCCCCGGCCCCCGACATACATGCAGCGGCCGCGGCTCTCTGGGGGTTCAGAGCCCCTCCACACGCGAGGAAGGGTCTCCTGATGGGGGGGAGGGGGTTGGAGCGAGGGCACCTGGCCACATGGTTGCTGCTTGCAGGGGGTCAGGGTTATTGAAAGGCTTCCCGGGGGCTCCGTGGGAAGAACAACATCTCAGGACTCAGCGTTGGGACGCAGGCGTCGGAGGTTTTTAAAGCTGTTGGTTAGTTTTGATTTGATTTGCAGCCAAGGGTCTGAAGCCCCGAGCAGTGACACCGTTTGCTCTGGCTGGTGGCAGGGCTGGGAAGTGGCGATGGAGGAGGGTGGGGGAAGCTCCAACGGCGACAAAGACCCCCCCTTCCCCCTGCACCACCCCAGTTCCGAGGGGCGATTCTGAGCCGCGGCTCCCACACCACCCTCGGCACCGAGGCTTTGAGAAGGAGACGGTATCGCAGCTGCTGCCCTGTCTCTGTTTAGCCCCAAAGCCGACAGGCACGGGAGGCCGGTTTAGTCTGATCGTGGGCCGCAGCAGTGAGGGCTTAAAAACCGGTTTGCTGCTGCTTCTCTGTAGGCGTGGAAGCTACTCCCAGGATCTCTGCCTTTGACCCCAGTCCACCTTAGGTAGAGAGAATGAAAAACAAAGGACCCGACGCCAGAGCCAGAGATATCAGTGCATCTTCAGGAGTCGGTTTCATGAATTATTTAGGCGACAGAGAAAATAAGCCCCCCAGAAAACAAACAAACAACCCCTAGCTACAAAAACAGACAGACATTTGGTTTTATTTCTAAACAGGGATCCACATTCTCGCCTGCTTTGAGTGACTCGGGTCTCGGAGACGCATCAGAACTATGGGTACCCAGAGCACTGTCCTGTGGGCAGGCAGGGGCTTTTGCTTTCGGAAAGCGAATTAGAAACTGCAGCAGTTTCCGACGCTCGACCGCTCACTGGACCGACTGGCACTTGCTTAGGAGAGCAGAGCCCCGAGGGGCAGCCCGGCTGCTGGGCAGCAGCGAGAGTGTGGACACATCCTTCTGGAACACGTTAGATTCAATGGTAAGTATTTAAATGTTAAACGCGACCATCTTACAAGACAGAAACAAACCTGCATGCTAATCCCGCACAAAACCCGCAGCCTTCTCTCTGATTCTCTCAGAGACGTCGGGGAGCCCTGCGAAGCTGGGACGACCCCGCAGCCAGGAGAGGACGGGGCACCCGAGGCCTCAACTTTGTTGCTTAACTCACGGTCCTGAGTCCTCGCGGTGCGGTCTTCATATTCAGAAGGTTACGTTGCTTTTCCCAAGAGCGGGACTCTGCCGTTCACTCGGCCTGGCCTCCTGGAGGCCCTGTACTCGCTCAGTGGGACACAGAGACCGAATTTAACACAGGTCTCCAACTTTTCCACCAGCGACATCGCCCGTGACCTTCTGGACGGAGCAGGAAACATCTGCGCCGCGACATGACTCCCGCGACTGTCGCAGCTGGGAACGATGCGGCACCTTTCAGCTCACGTGCGGGGAACGCTGCTCCTTTGCAACTTACAGCGTCGGCAGCTCCTCTAAAAACGCGTCTGTTGATCACAGAATGTTTTATCACCAGTTGTTGGACTGAGTCAAATTTGATGTGGTTTATGTGGAAACTTGAGCTAATAGTTTTCAGAAGTGAATTCCCATGAGGAAAAGACCCAGTGCTTAGCTATAGGTTGCTGCGTTCCATCCATGGGAGGGCATCTGAGACCCCCGAGGAGGGGCAAAGACTGAATCGAGTTTTGTTAACTTGTAAAAAGGTGTGAGTCACAGTATCATTTTCTTTTCGAGTTCTGTTGTCTTTGGCTGGGCAGGTCTTCATCTGTAGAGCCTACTTTAATTGTATATTCCGGCAACAGCAAGGAAAGGAAGCATGATGTCGCAGTCCGGGGCTCAGTCACAGACAACGTCGCTGTTGAGAACACGCCATGCTACGTAAGCGCTGGCTCACCCAGAGGGGCGGCCTGACCCCGGCCGAGGGCTCCCGCACGCGCTCCGGTCCGGGTGGTGGGCAGACGGTTCAGCGCGTCAGCGTGTCCGGGTCTGTGCCCAGAGGAATGCCGGTGACTGCGCCTTCCTCTTCCTCAGGAGCAAGTCAAAGACAACAGCGCAGGGAGGCAGAGGAGCGGCTGCGGACCGCGGGGTGGGGATGCGGCCCCCAGAGCGCAGCTATGCCCGCCCCGCTCTGCTCCCGCAGCCTGGGCGTGAGTGCTGCTTGGTTTTGTCAAGCACAGACTCCACCCACGCTTGGGGGGCCTTCCCTTCCCCCTGCGAGTTTCTGATCATAACTGGAGTGGGATAAATACTGAGGGCCCTGCGGTGGCTGCTGCATTTTGGTGGCTGGCTCAGAGCTCCGGAACCACGGCAACCTCGTGGCTGCCTGGCCTGGGGGGCCAGCCTGCGCCAGGGCAGCTCAGACCCTGCTTTCCCACGGCACCCTCCTCCCCGCCCCTGCACCTGGAGCTCGGAACACTCGGCACTCCCAGGCCGGGCCAGCGCGTGCCCTGGGATCTGCGGATGTGACTTGGTTTCATCCCAACGACCACAGCCGACTCCTGCAGCAAACGTTTGCTCCGGCAGCCTGTGCTCAAAACACTCCCAGCCACGCGGCAAAGCGTCGAGCTTTCCGAGCCAGAGGGAGAAAATCATTTTGGTTTTCTAAATATAAACTTGCATGTTACATAAATCTCCATTTTCTTCACCAAATGAAAATATCCTGCAATCTTTTAACAATGATTTGTACAGAGCTAGCCCCGTAGAAAAGAACAGCTATCACGGCCTCGCCCGCTGTCTCCAGCAAAGGAAGACCCCATTGAACCTCCACCTCCACCTCCTCCCACCCCTTCTCAAAGGGCAGCCTCACATCCCTTCTGGAAAGTGACCTCTAAATTACTGTATTTTTCAATGTATCGTAAGTGCTACCTGCTATGGACCGAGTGTGTCCCCCCAAATCCTTATGCGGAAGCTCTAACCCCAACGTGATGGTGTTTAGAGGGGCACCTGTGAGAGGAGATTAGGGCGCATGAGCTCACGGGCGTGGCCCTCTGAAAGGGTTGGTGTCCCTGTGAGAAGGGGAGGGGACCTGAGCCCTCTCTCCGGGTGTGAGGATGCGACCAGAAGGCGCCATCTGCAAACCAGGGATCGGGTCCTCGCCAGAGCCCAGCCTGCCGGCAGCTGAGCCTCGGCGTCCAGCCCCCAGAACCCTGAGAAATACTTTGCCGTGTGTACAAGGCTCTCGGTCCGTGGCGTGTGCCGTAGCGGCCCAAAGGGAACTGAGGCAGTGGCCTCGTCTCCTTCAACTGTAGACATCTTCCGATGTCACCCACCCGCCGACAGATGAACGAACCCGAACAAAAACCTTCCACCAATGCCACGGTGGTCTCACGCCACCTGTGAAGGGTCACCAAGACCAAAAACCAATTCCAGGTGCCAGGTCTGAATAGGCTTGCAAACCATGCTGGTCAGTTTGATTCGCTGCCCCACGGGGCGGGGACCAAACCCTGCAGGGTTCCCCTGTCCCGCCGGCTGCCACTGCTGACGTCCTCAAGGTGAGGCCAGCCTCCCTCCTTCCTGCCCCGTTTGCATCTGCCCCTGAGCCCTCGGCAAGTCTGCCCCACCCCCGTCCTTCCTCTTGCCTTCTCCCTGCCACCTGCCAGGCCAGGGCCGGCACGTCAAGGCAGTCACGGTCCCCTCCTCTCTGCTGTCCACACCCTTCTACAGGACTCAAAACCTTCAGCGATCCCACCAGCAACGTGGCAAATACGGACGTGCCCAAGCTGGCCACCTCTGCCCTCATGCTCATACACGCCGGCTACATACTCGTACACACCAGCCGCATGCTCATACACGCCGGCTACGCTTATACACACCAGCCACATGCTCATACACGCCGGCTACATACTTATACACACCAGCCGCATGCTCATACACATAAGCTATATACTTATACACACCAGCTACAGGTTTATACACACTAGCTCCATGCTCATACACAGTAGCTCCATGCTCATACATACTACATACCTACATGCATACCAGCTACATGCTCATACACACCAACTGCATGTTTATGCATATCAGCAATGAGCTCATATATACCAGCTCCATGCTCACACATATTGCTACATGCTCATCACATCAGCTACATGTTCGTACACATCAGCTACCTGCTCATACAAGTAGTTACATGTTTATATACACTAGGTACACATATACACACACGAGCTATATACTTACAGACTAACCATAGACCTATACACACACTACATGTACATGTGTACTTCTACATGCTTATACATACTGGCTTTGTGCTTACATACATAGGCTACGTGTATATACATACTACTTATAAGCCTGCTCTAGTGATATGTATACTAGCTACACGTGTGTACACATTAGCTACATACCTACTCTAGCAATATGCGTGCACATCAGCTACATGTTACATACTAGCCACCTGCTGCCCTTCCACACCACTGTCCCTCATCCTCTGCAGGGCTGCCTTCCCTCTCTGTGCACGTCCTGAAAGTCCGCCCCCTCCCGGTGACTCTCTTCTTCTAGATCCTTCACCCTGGTCCTTGCTCCACCAGAGCCTCCTCCACCAGAGTTAATGACGAGAAACCCTCCGGCCGCCTGCTCTGACCCGTAAAGACAGCACTGGAGCCTGGTCCTACTCCAGGACGCGGAGCTCTTAGGAGACACTGTGTCATCGACCTGGAAGGGCTAAGACAAGGAACCTGCCACAGCAGCCCTGCCCCACAACTTGGGGTCCCCAAGCCCGGTCCTATCTAGGGGGTCTCCAGGCCCTGTCCCCATCACCAGGCCCCGCCCCTGCCACCACCAGGCCCCGCCCCTGCCATCTCCAGGCCCGCCCCCTCCATCTCTAGGCCCCGCCCCCTCCATCTCCAGCCCCGCCCCTGCCACCTCCAGGCCCCGCCCCCATCTCCAGGCCCTGCCCCTGCCATCTCCAGCCCCGCCCCTGCCACCTCCAGGCCCCGCCCCCACCATCTCCAGGCCCTGCCCCTGCCATCTCCAGGCCCGCCCCCTCCATCTCCAGGCCCCCCCCCGGCCCAAACCAGCCCCGGCCCCGCCACCACCCCGCCCCCCCCCCCCCCCACCACCCGGCCCCCCCCCCCCCCCCCCCCGCCCCCCCCCGGCCCCCCCCCCCCCCGCCCCCCCCCACACCCGGCCCCCCCCCCGCCACCCCCCGGCCCCGCCCCGGCCATCTCCAGCCCCGCCCCTGCC
>CAUYSK010058907.1:0-13977 GCA_963575035.1 Avahi laniger | reverse complement strand
TGTTCTGATGACTACAATCTCAAAAAAGAATTTTCTAAGATCTATAGGACAATATATTTTCCATCATATATCCAGAATCTTTATTTTCATATAAAGAAGAAAGCCTTAAAGTAAAGATAGGATCATTCACAATTGATTATATATTTTATGCTATTGTATTCTTTGAAAATCTGGGATAACTTTATAGTGATTAAGCATATAGGTTCTGAAATCAAAAAGTTGATGATAATAGGGGATTTCTACATACCAACTGGGTCAAATTTATTAAATTAGGTACTTTTTACTAATGTGTAAAATGGAAACAATATCTAATTTCTAGGCTTCTTGTAAGAATTTCAATGAAATATTTATAATATATATTTCATGCTTATCAAAATTTACAGCACCTAACAAGCATTCAGTAAATGGTAGTTGAAGCAATGATTTGGTATTTCTTATCTTCTTTTTCTTTCTATACTCTCAGGTATCTCCTCTATTCCCCTTAAAAAATGGCATAACACTCAGAAAATAATTAAAGGCTTCACAATCTCTAAGACGGATTATATATTCTTTGGGCATACAACAATGCAAACTTTGAAACACAACTTTTAGAACCCTTTTTTGCAACCACCACGGATCATCTTGAAACCATGCTAGGAGGAAGAGAAATGTAGATTGAGATTAATAAAATAGGATTCTTTCTTGGAAGTGAAGATATATAGAGCAGAAATTTATTTTTAAAAGTTAATGCTTGCAATTGTGAATGTGGAGGCAACCCAAGTGCCCATAAATACATGAGTGGATTAATAAAATGAGTTATATGTATACTATGGAATACTACTCAACTACAAAAAACAATGGTGAACTAGCACCTCTTACATTATCCCAGATAGGCACTGAGCCCATCCTTCAAAGTGAGGTATCACAAGGAGGGAAAAACATGCACCACATGTACTTGCCATCAAATTGGTACTAACTGACGAACACTAATGTATTCACATGGTAAGGGGTGGGTAAACCCACAACTAATGGAAGCGTAAGGCACTGACTGCATGGGAGACGGACATGCTTGTAGCCCTGGCTTGGGCAGTGCAAATGCAGTGCATGTAACCAAAATATTTGTACCCCCATAATATCCTGAATAAATTTTTTTAAAAAGTTAATGCCTTATAGAAAAGGGAGGAGCTGGAAATGGAAAAATATCTATACCATTTTTCAATCCCTAACTAGGCCAAATTCCAAAGGGACAAATGTTCCTAGAGAGACCAGGTTACTAGTATAGAAACAGATGGAAAGGAAGGGGAAAGCTGCTCCTGAAAAGGGATTATTACACACATCTGTGTGGCGATCAGTCATATTTTTTTAAAATATTCACTCCAGAGTCTCTAAGTTCCCCTGCTTATCTTTTTTTGCCTTCCCTTAGTGCCTTTATGTTTTTTTAAAAAGTCAGTACAATAAATTGTTTGAAAAGAATGATCTTTAGTGATTCAGGCAGCCCCTTTAGGTATTCTGAATATTAGATTTATGGGCACTCAGGTCCCTTTTTGATTACCCGTCCAAGGTCCCTTCATTTCAATTCCAGTTGTTCACATCCTGTTTCAAGAGATACTCTATGGAGCTGATGGCATGTAGGAGAGTTTATTTCAAAGTCTTTTATTTATTAGGTAAATTCTCTTCCAGGGTCCTGGCATCAGAGAGAAGACCCGAGGGTCCAACGTCCGTGGTAAATGTGCTGATCTTCCGCTACACTCAAACTGGCCTTCCTCATTCCTTTCACTGATTCATTATTCCTCTCATTTTACAAATCAGAAAAAAAAAATTCAGCCTGAGTGCTTCACAGGAATGGTAGTTCAAATCTTTTGTTAATGCAATTCCATATTAATTTTGGAATTCCATTTTTATCAATGAGGTAAATCTATTTTTTATGTGTCTAGTCTTGCTATTCACAAATAATGGCTTTCCTTTTGTGTCATAATCTTGCAAATAATTTGACTTCATTTTTGTCGACCTAACAGAATGTATGATTAGAGCAAAACCAACAACTGACAGCTCACAGTTCTGATCCAGCACATAAATTTGTTCTGTTTGTCCCTCAGAGTATTTCAAAATCCTTTGAGTTGGTTACCAACATTTAAAAATCAGAATTTTATGGTGAATCCGGATTTCCCAGTTCTTGTGAAATACTAGAAGGCCTCCCAATACTAGATTACCCTTTTTGCTTGAAAACAATTGGCTAAAATTTTTTTAACATGGGCTTGTGTTTTACAGTTCAACACAGTCCCACCACCCTCTAACATCTTTCTCCCATCCCACTTCATTCATTTATATTATCTTCCTGACCCTTTCACCACTTGCATTTGTGATCCCCCTGCCTATACTGTATTGAGAGAGAGAGAGAGAGAGAGAGAGAGAGAGAGAGAGAGAGAAAGATTATATCTGATTTCTAATGTGTGGAAATATTTTTCTCAAAATTTTCATGTCTTATGCTATTCTCTCCCGCTCTAAATCAAAATCAATTTTACGTGAAGATTGTTTTCAATTTTTTAGTCTTACTAATATGCTTCCAACTGTACCAGAGCTTCAGCTTCATGCCAAGCTGAGACTCAGACATGTCTAGATGTGCCCAGTGGCCTTAAGAGATGGTCAAGGAAGAGATGTGCTAGGACTCGCTTTGAAATCTAAAAAGGGACATCCTATGGGGCAGGGATAGGGGAACATTCTAAAGGCAACCTGGGCCCAAAAACAAGATTGGATTTAGAGTGAGGAAGTGATCCTAAAATAGCATAGCTAAATTAAGTGGACCAACTTTTGTCTGGATCCAAAGGAGAAGGAGGCATATAAGTAGGAATTGTAAGACCTAGTTCTTAAAACTCTCTGTAGAACAATGGGGTGCATATAGCACTGTTCTATCAGCCCTCTGCCAGAGTGCAGCCATAGAAAATTATTAGCTTATGCCATTCAACTGAAATATTTTTGATGAATAAAATATTTATTTTAATGTAAAACATGAAAATAGATGAGCAGATGAAATCAGATGAAATATGTAGATAACCCTGAAAATTGAGAAGGACACCAAAGAATGAGAAAGCAGAATGATCAATTTGACTGTATAAACTTTTGAAACTTCTGCATGGTAAACTACCTCAAATTAAAATGGAAATCTATTTGAAATATAGATGATGAAATGAAAATATCCTTAGTATATGAGGTGCTCTTATAAACTCTTTTAACCAATAAGAAGATTAATAGAAAAATGAATAAAGGGCATACATTATTCATAAAAGTAGCCAAATGTCTCAAAATATTAATAAATGTTTGATGCTATTCATTACTTGAAAACATATATAAACTGAATATGAGACAACATTTTTGACTACCATATTAACAAATAAGAAAGCATATCCTTATAAATCACTGTGAAAATGGCCACAACTTTTTTGATGGGCAATTTGACAATAAGTATTTAAAAATGTTCATTTCCATGTTTTTCAGTTTGGCAACTCTTCTTCTGAAAATGCATACTTGAAGAAAAATCATAACTTTGTGCAAAGACATATATACAGAAACGTTCATTGGAAATTTGGCATTTTTAATAACAAAAAATTAAAGAAGAAATCCCTTTTAATAAAAGGAATCAAGGAAATAATTTTATATCCATATAATAAAATATCCTTCCAGCTCTTTAAAAAAAATAGTTGTACAAAAATATTTATGAACAGAAAGGAAAGTGTAGAATATATGATCAGTGTAAAATGTGTACTAAAATATATACACAACTTTTTTTTTTATTTCAGGGTATTATGAGGGTACAAACATTACGGTTACATTTTATTTCTTTGCCTCACCCTAGCGAGGGTTAGCGGCGTATACACAACTTTTTTTAAAGAAGAGAGAATCCTCATGAAGAACAGCCACCAAAATGCTAATATCTGTCATGTGAATTTGGGACATTTTATTTTTTCACTTCAGTTCTTTCAACGTCAACTACATTTTGTATGAGATACAAAATTTGTAATTAGAGTGAAAAGCAAACTTTATTTTAAATGTTGATCAGCTAAGATAAGAGTCGAGGAGGTATATTCTAGTTCCAGACTTACATCAAAAGTGTCAGTTAGAAATTGAGCAGTACAGCCATTATGGAAAACATTACTGAGGTTCCTCAAAAAAAATTTAAAATAGAAGTACTGTATAATATAATCATGCAATCCATTTGCTGGGTATATACCCAAATGAAATCTGCACTCCCATGTTCACTGCAGTATTATTCACAATAGCCAAGATATGGAAACAACCTAGGTATCTATTGGTGGATGAATGGAAAAAGATATTGTGATATATATATGAATATTATTCAGCCTTAAAAAAGGAGATACTGGCATTTGTGACAACATGTATGAATCTAAAGGACATTATACTTAGAGAAATGAGTTAGACATAGAAAGAAAAATACTGCATGATCTCACTTATATGTGAAATCTGTGAAAAGTCAAATACACAGAAACAGAGAATAAAACCACAGTTACCAGGCGCAGCGAAGGGTAGAAAGTGGAGAGATGTGGGTCAAAGGGTACAAATTTGTAATTATGTACAATGAATAAGTGTAGAGATCTAATGTACAGCATAAGGACTATGCTTAATAATATTGTATTGCATACTGAAAATTTGCTGGAAGTAGATTTTAGGTATTCTTTCCACAAAAAAATAAAAATAAGTGAGGTGATGAATATGCTAATTTACTTGACTGAACTAATCATTTCACTATGTATATGCATATCAAAACCTCATGTTGTACACCATAAATGTATACGATAAAAATGAATAAATATAAAAACTTAAAATTTAAAAATTAAAAAAAAGACAGTTGGGGATAGGGCTGAGCAGGAGGCTACAGCAGCTGCAGTGGTCCATGGCAACAGTGTCAGGCTTTGAGTCATCTAGCAGAAGCAATAGAAATCCCTGGCAGATGGAAGTTTCTGGTGCAAATGGTGACAGCACCCATCACGGACAGGCGACCTCGCCAGAACAATGGCACCAGAGGAGGACCAACAGAAATAACACAGATGCCAGGCAAATGCCCTTTTATAGTACATCAGACTTGATCATGAACAAATTGCTTTCATGCCATGGAGACCTCCAGAAATCATTAGGGCAGACTTTGCAAAGAGCTAGGATCTTACGTTAATAGGTGGACACACGAGCCTTCAAATTATGGATGATTTTTGTAAAAGTGACCCCATTTGTTGAACCAGACTGGGATGACCTGAGGAAATATGAGTAGACCCATTTTTCATGATTCTAACAATAACACCTGTATTTGTATGTACTGCTCTTTCATCTGTATTTTTCTGACCCATAAAATATAATTTGCTATATTTGAAACACAGAATTTAATCATTATTTGTTGATCTAGATAAATATCCCTGATAGACTAAGACCATTTTATGAGGGCAAATAATAAATTAGTAGAATCAAAGCCATTTTTCTGTTTCAGACTAAAATGTTGTATTATTTTATAAGCATAGGAAAATCACTATAATTTTTTTAGCCTCTAAAATAGGGTAAAATAGTCATGTGTAAAGTTTTTAGAGCTTTTTATCCATGTACTTCTAATAAAAGGTAAGATTTTTAAGGGTAAAATTAAATAGAATTCAAATACAAAAGATTAGTAATTCAACATTCTTTTTTTTTTTTTTTGAGATGGAGTTTTTGCTCTGTCACCTGCCCGGCTAAGCTAATTTGTCTATTTTTAGTAGAGATGGGGTCTCACTCTTGCTCAGGCTGGTCTCAAACTCCTGACCTCAAGCGATCCTCCTGCTTGGGCCTCCCAGAGTGCTAGAATTATAGGTGTGGACCACCGTGTCCAACCAAATTCAGCATTCTTAATGAAGATTATGGATTTAATTCAGGTAATGTAAGATTATTTCAACATATACACATACATTTTTCACTTTCAGACTATATTTATGCAAACAAAATCCAAGTGATCATTTACATCTTATAGTTCCATTTCTAAACCTCTGTTAATTTGTTGTTGTATATCCAATTAGCTGATTTTAATGTGTCGATCACATGATTTGCTTTTAAATATTTCAACGGAAGAACAAAAAGAAGTGAGAAACTAGATAATGCAAATGCGACAAATCTTGATCATTGCTAAACTGATCAAGGATATTTGGGAGGGATAAACAGGGATATTTGGGAGTTCATTGTACTATTTTGCTTACTGTTGTATATGTTTGAAACTTTTTGTAGTAAAAATAGTTTATTAAGCCTCTTAACTGCTGACTTAAATATAATAATATAATATAATATCTCAATATCTTAATATATATTCATTCAAATGTTAATATGTCATCGGTTTACATCATAGGGGAAAGTTTACTTTAAATATCTCTGTTTCCATATTGGACAAAGGCCTTACTATGTTCCATCTGTAACTCAGTTTTCCCAGATGCAGTAAAGAATACTGTTCATTCACGTCCCAGTCAATTTTAATAAACATGTATATGATGAAATCCTCCTGTGACCTCTGCTATATTCTGTTCCAAGCGGTCCAGATCTGTGCCTCATAGTCTCAGGAATGAAGTCCCTAACCTCAGCAATAATACAGTTATCACTCACCAACATTCTGAGATACGTTTAAGAAGTTTTCCTAGCATATGTTCTGGGTTTTCACAATCACAAAAACATGTTCTAAAGCCACAGTCATTTGCACAAAAGGCTCAAAGATTAGATCACTGTGATATTTCATAAATTACTATATTCTCTTGTTGTCACAGACAGCTGTTGCATAGCAGCGTCTCACTAGTTACCCTAACCAGAATCCAAGTATCTCTTCCCTTCTGGTACTCCTACACTAGGGCCCCACTACCCTTTGAGGTCTCAGCATTATTATTTGTTTTCCCAGGGCAGTTGCAGTTTATGCCGTATTAAGCCACTGCAATTATTAACACACCTCATTTCATCCAATCCAAAACATTCCCTACATTCAACATAGTCTTTGAAACATGTATTCCTTTCCTATGTACCCTGAGATGTACGTATGTACCCTTTTTGCCTTGGATCTTTGTCCATTGTTTTCTTTGAGTAGAATGTACCCCATGCCTAAAATTGTCATCTTTAGCAAATATAATAATACAGCATTACCAGTTAAATTTTGCATTTCAGACAAACAATGGATATTTTAGTATAAGTATATCCCAAATGTTTCATGGGACATACTTATACTATAAAATTATCCATTGTTTACCTGAAATTCAAACTTAACTGGGTGTCCTATATTTTATTTGACAACCCTACCCACATCCCAATCTATATTTCAAAGCCTAACTCAAATGCTTCTTCCTCACTGAAACCAAGACTGAAATCTTTTTTACCTTTTTTCCAGTACTACCTCCCAGAGTATTTTAACTGCATCTCTCTTATGATACTGAATGTTTCCCCTAGTGTCAAAACCACTCATGTATATATCTCCTGTGTTCCTCTTTACGTGACTTGAAGACAAGATCTGAGCTTTACTGATTTTGCCCCCTCACATTATAAATCACATATTTACCTATACAAGCAATCAATAAATAGTTTGAATGTCTGGAAATAAGCACCTTAGTGATCTTAGTTTGACTTGACAAATTAATAAATTGTTTAAATTTCCCTGGGTTATTTTGAAACTCTCTCTGATGGCTCAATAGCTTCTCACAAGGACAACTGAATAATAAAATCCATTTATCCATTTCAAAATAAAAATACAGCTACTAGGATCATTGATTATAACAAATGTACCACTCTGGTGTGGGATGTTGATAGTGGAAGAGAGTGGGGGTGTGCGGGGCAGGCGGTATATGGGAACTCTCCACACTTTCCAATCAATTTTGCTGTGAACCTAAAACTGCACTTTAAAAAATCCTATTTTTTTAACTTAAAAAGAAAGGTCATTTTGAATTGAGCTTTAAAAGTACAGTTGCTATTGAAATTTTCCTAAAATCATGGATGTGAGCCAGGTGACAGATATAATTATTGACATGTATATTTCATTATTAAGAGTACTCTATTTCCAAACTAACTTAAGATTTGAATACCTTTATCTTAAAAAATGAGCAGAAAACCTTTATAATGTCAATTTTGCTTTATTTGAGCTATAGATTCTTAAACTAACAGAAAATACATTAAATAGAAGCCGTATAGACCTCTAGTATCATGGTGGACAGCTCCATTTCAGTGTGCCATATATTTTTTTAATATTACCAGAATATCTCATTTTGTAAGAGAACGGGATTCAATATAATTTTAGTGTCCAAGATATAAAGATCAGTTCTATAAATAATTCTGGAACTATTTATTTTCTTATGCACACATACATACACACATATACACTGGAGAAACATAAACAAACCAATTAATTATTGCTAACTTTCATACTTCTTCCAAAGGATAGAAATAATTGTTTGTTAAATTACTTTCATAAAAATTTCCCTATAAAAATATTTTTCTATTTTTTCAGCATTTCTTTGAAATTATTCATTCATTGTTCATTCAACAATTGATTGTACATCTATTAGCTGAAGCTTAGTGCTTGGATATTATCTTACAGCATATTATAGTTTCCACCACAGTAATCTAAAAAGTATATATTAAAGATTTCTGAAAACAGAAAAACAAGAATTAAAAGTGCAAGCTAAAATGTTTTCTAAGAGAAAACACTGGGTATTTGCAGTTGAAAATATAATTTGAATCCACTTTTGGTTAAACGATTTTGCCTTTCATTTTAAAGCAGTCTATCAGACCTTTAGTCACAGGTCTAATCAAGACATACGAAAAGGAAAATATCATTTCCTTTTTGACAAAAATTAAGTGGTTTTGGTCTCCCCGGGGATGTCATCATCCTCCGACAATGCACAGCTTTTAGGGTTGTGGAGGAAGTATACAGACCCAAACCCAGTCAGCCAAATCAGTTGAATCAACCCAAGTAATCAGTGGGATGCTGATGTCACAGCCAGACCACACTCAGAGTCACAAAGAAAATGCACTCCATGGGCAACGAAAGAATGCAAACACTACAGTGTCTTTCAGACAACAATAAGGAAATTAAAAAAAGATGTTTTTCTTCAATTCTTTTGTTGCTATTGAAAGCCAGAATTTGGTCCTGAGCTCCACATAGAGGAAGAGAACTGAATTTGATAAAATTTTAAATAAATCCCCTCTCTTATAAGACTGTAAATATATGTACAGTTGGAAAATATGATGATAATTTTATTTTTTATTAATAGTGTATTCTCCACAAATATTTTACCATGACAATTTGACAACAGTGGTATTTTGCTAATTTCTAAATAAGATGGAAGATAAAGTGATTCACAGCAAATATAATTGATCTTCCCCTCACTATCACATAAATAGTATTTGTTATAAAAGTTTAAAAGCCACATTTATGCATTAAATTATTAAAGCAAGTACAATGCTTCCACATTGTATTGTTTTGCAAGGGTTATTGTGGAATCTTCACCATTTATCATACATGTACTTCTGTCTTTTTTCTACTCAGAAGCACAGCATGAAAAAACTTCATTTCACGTTGAAACATCACTGTGTGGAACAGTGTGATGAAATGAGACACAGGAGGAGTTATACTCCGGTAAACAGTTGGTCTACGGGAATGATAGCATTTTATGCTGAGACTGATATATCAATTTTAAGTCCTAAGAGATGACTGATCTGAAAGCCAGAATGTCACTAGTGATGAACTATACACACGTGAAAAATTACAAGTAACGTAACTAGCCCTCCTGAGAGGCCTCTCACCCAGGCCTGGTTTACAAACCAACACAGAATGCGATGGATCCTCCTCTAGTGATGGTTCCGATTAATTATACCATGTCGCTGGCAGAAAAAAAAAGCATTAGCTTTCTTGTGGCTATCTAAAATGTGTCTCTAAATAATCTAAGTTCAGTGATGTAAATGGGACTGGAAATATACTTCACAGCTAACGTTTTTATATGCACACATTTTTATAAAGAATAAAAGAGATGGAAGTTTTGGGAGAAAAACTGTCACTCAACAATCTGAGAGAGGAATTTGCAACACTATTTTTCTTGGCTCAAATAAAAGCAGCAGCGCCTAGTTTTGTTTCATCCCACATTCCCAAAGTGCAAAGTGTTTCTCACTGTATGTATAAACTGTGGGACAATTTTGAAAATATTTTCTTGATTAAAATAAGAGGCTTTGGAGATACTGCTGGCAGCTCTAGTCACCTGGATATAAACTGACATTTAGCACACCATCAGAGTAACAGATACATGGTGAAACTATTGCCTTTAGTTTTTAACTCTTAATCATTTTACCTCACATAAAATAAAAGGAATTGAGTTGAAGATCTATACAGTTATAAAATAATGGCTCTGTACAGTCATGGGTAAGTTCTCTGTGCCTCAATTCTCTTATCTGTAAGACAGGCAGATATAGTCCTTCCTCAGAGGGTAGTGAGGATTAAAAAGCACATGGCAAATATGATATAAAGATTTGCTGTTATTCACAATTATTTAGTAATTCATGTTGCCGTTGTGGAAATACAAGGAAATATGTTCTTTCAAAATTAATGGTTCTATTAATACAAAGAGCAACATGTTAACATTAAAAAACTTAAGTGGAATAGTAGAGAACAACAGATATAGGGCAGATGCTGTGGCCCAAAGAGGAAAAACACATATAGCAAAATAGTACTGACCGCCTCCCATCAATACCCCTAAGCATCTTATATTTAGGAGCAGGTACAGGATTTAGAACCAGAGAGTTTCTGTGTTTGGCTTCCATTTTCAGAATTTTTTTATTATCAGCAAGTCATGAAAGTTCTTTGATCCTGAATTTTTTTACCTAAAATGGAAATGATATTGCTTTCACAAATAGGCTGCAAACTTTAAACAGGAGGACAATTCTGAAAAGAGGGGTATAAAATTTAATTCTCTATTACATACCAGTGTAATCTATAATTATTAATTATAATAAAATCCCTCCTTTGTCTATGTTATCACTTTGCTTCATCAAATGGAACTGCCTCAAGAAAAAATACACTACTACCACTTTTATTATGAAGACAACTGAGGGGGAAAATAACTTCAAAAGAAACTATGTGGATACTTTTGACACCTAATTAAAATATATGACTACAAGAAAGCATTACAGATCAAAAAATGTAAGCAGTTCATCCTTTAAGTGGCTCACCAATGATTTAGTTTGCCTATTGAAGGAACTCAAAGTATTATAGTCCTTGCCAAAATGTTTGCAGTCAGGAACTGAACCTTTCAACATTTTCTCACAGTCCTCACCATTGGCATCTACTCTCAATGTCCAATCCACAGTGGAATTTATATATTTGGAGCTTTTTTTTTCTTTTTAATATATGGCTGACTCCAATTTCCACATTGTCAAAACTATTATTTTTTCTTTGATAGTGTCATCCAATATTTTATGCTTAGAACCTCATCCTCAACCAGAGATCAATTAATCAACTATATGTTCTTCTTCTCATAATGTTTTCATTTTTTACACAGAATCTATTTGGAATTTATTTTTTATATGGTATAGGAAAGACTCTCATTTATTTCTGCCAGTAAACTAATTGTCCCTGCAATAATTATTGAATAATCTTTTTAAGTCAACAAAGAAAAAAGTCTGTTTTCAAATTAAAGAGTTGAAATCAGACAAGCTGAGAGTCCTATTTTGGGCAAGGACAGGTGAAGAAAAGAGAATCAGGTAATTTGGGAGGTGGAAATTTGGCAGCAACACAAACTTGAGTTTAGTGACAAAAGACTAAAGGAAAGGGCAGCACTGATGGGAAACTGGGGATGGATCATAGTGAGAAATAGAGACTCTTTCCCTATTACGAAATTTCACTTGGACAGGACCAAGAAAGGGACTGGGAATGAATCTTGATATTGTTTTGATTCTCAGAAAAGTGAGTAAAATGGGATGATCGATGACAGCCAACCAATCTTCTTACCAATCAAGAATTATAGATGGGAAGGGCAGTGTAGTCACAGTAGTCAGCCCACATCTCACAGTATTCATCTCCTCATTTTAGCATGAAAGTAAAGAAAACAGATCTGTTAAGTAATCCGACATAACCCAAGCACATCTAATATTAATACATAGGAGCTAGAAAAAACACAGATAAATGTAATTATTTATTTTTCTATTCTTGTCTTCTGTCCAAAAATTTATTATGGATTCTACTTTTCCTACTTACAATAAACCAGAAATATAAAATGAATTCAAAAGATGGAAGCATAAATCACCTGTATTTCTATCTACTGAAATACACAAAGTCAACTACTCTTAGCATTTGGCAATTGTTCTTCTAGCCTTTTAGAAACATATTTATTTTTACAAATATGGTATCATTACATAAATTGACAAAAATAAGACAGAGATGTATAAAATGCAGCAATTAAAGAAAAAAAGTTAAAAAGAAAAAGATAAAGACAGGACCAAGAATTTGAAATGTGACTAAAACAAAAATAAACAATACGAAGCCACCTACAATAGATGGGCCACAGATTTTTCTCAAAGCCTTCTGCCAGTCTAACTGAAAGGGAAATGTACTCTGTTATATAATTCCAAACCCCATTAGATTAAAAAGCTAACCAGTTTCTAGGAAAATAGAATGACATATATCCCCAGTATTTGGGGGAGGGCTTCAATGGCTAATTTTTAGAAAATTATAAATCCATCTCAGTACACACAGTAAGGAAGACTGGGACAACAGCAAGTTTACTTGAGGCTTGGTTGACTGTGGGCAGACTACTCAGGGAGTAGGATCCGCACCAGAACCAGAAATCCAGGAACTCGGGCAGCCCTGTGCCCAGTGTTTTTTAAGGATGAACTGTTTTATAACAAACAGTATTCTCTAAAATGTTTACAGTGAACACGTTAATAGGTTTCAAAATACTTTTCCTTTTAGGAAACACCTAATTGAGATGCAGCAGTAAATAACATTGAGAGTAGAAGAAAAATAGCTTATTCTATCATCCAAAAGTGTCATGATTTCAATTTAAAAACTTGCCCCAATTTGGGAGTTGGCAAATTTTTCAGTTTTCCTAAGAACCCACAGAATTATGCCTGCAATGTGGTATAACTTCTTAGGGTTTGTAAACTCAAATGTCTACAGAAGTCAGGCAGGAATCATAAATGATTGACTAGCATCCAGCTTAAAATAATAGGGTAAGGATCATGCTGAGTTTGACAGCAGCAGCCTTGACTATATACATTTAGGTATGTATGTATATACATACATATGCACACTTTAATGTTTGAATAATGTTCTGGCCATAAAAATTATATATGCTCTTGAAGAACCCCTTGCATATAATAACTATATACTTAGTGGTTGATTTTTTTTCAAGGTCTTTGCCTATCAACATCAACAAGCATAACTCATTAACACAGTTGTATATGGAGCACTGTGCTGGTTCCCAGACAATGCAGCTGAAATTAGAAATGTTATATGTACTCTAGAGACATTATCACTTTGGTCTTCATAAAAGTAATATGTGTCCAGAGACTTCAAAGACTATATAAGTTTTTTTGTTTTGTTTTTTTATTTTTAATTTTTATTTCATTTTCTTTATTTTTTGAGACAGAGTCTCTTTCTTTTTTTTTTTATTTCAGCATATTATGGAGGTACAGATGTTTAGGTTACGTATGTTGCCCTTGCTCCCCCTCCCCCCTTAGTCCGAGTTTCAAATATGTCCATTCTTCAGGTGGTGCACATTGCACTCTTTGTGTATGCATATCCCCGTCCCCTCCTCCCCCACACCCCCTGCTCAACATCCAATAGATGTTATTCTTTTTTTTTTTTTTGAGACAGAGTCTCACTGTGTTGCCCGGGCTAGAGTGCCGTGGCGTCATCTTAGCTCACAGCAACCTCAAACTCCTGGGCTCAAGCAATCCTCCTGCCTCAGCCTCCCCAGTAGCTGGGACTACAGGCATGTGCCACCATGTCCGGCTAGG